>WNWK01008413.1:0-84831 GCA_009830355.1 Cherax destructor | reverse complement strand
TCATGAATTATCTGAGAAAATTTGTATACTAGAAAGACGTTGACATTGATCATTGTTGTTGGTCAGGTAACACAAACTGATAGGCACAACTTTCAACACTTACAAAGTTTCAATTTATTGTGGTCAAGTCTTTGAGATATTATCCAGAAGGTCTTAAGCAAAGAGAACTTTAACACATTAACCACGTATTCTTACCTTCCGGAAAACCTCCAAGGATTATAATAATAATAATAATAATAATAATAATAATAATAAATAATAATAATAATAATAAAGGCAGGTGGGGATATAGTTTTAGAGTGGTTAGTGTTTTTATTTAATAAATGTATGGAAGAGGGTAAGGTACCAAGGGATTGGCAGAGAGAATGCATAGTTCCTTTGTATAAAGGCAAAGGGGACAAAAGAGAGTGTAAAAATTATAGGGGAATGTCTGTTGAGTATACTTGGTAAAGTGTATGGTGGAGTTATTATTGAAAGAATTAGGAGTAAGACGGAGAGCAGGATAGCGGATGAACAAGGAGGCTTTAGGAAGGGTAGGGGGTGTGTAGACCAAGTGTTTGCAGTGAAACATATAGGTGAACAATATTTAGATAAGGGTAAAGAGGTGTATGTGGCATTTATGGATTTGGAAAAGGCATATGATAGGGTGGATAGGGGGCAATGTGGCAGATGTTGCAAATGTATGGAATACGAGGTAGGTTATTGAAAGCGGTGAAAAGTTTTTACGAGGATAATGAGGCACAGGTTAGAGTATGTAGGCGAGAGGGAGATTATTTCCCAGTAAAAGTAGACCTTAGACAGGGATGTATGATGTCACCGTGGTTGTTTAATATATTTATAGATGGAGTTGTAAGAGAAGTGAATGCTCGGGTGTTGGCAAGAGGTGTGGGGTTAAAAGATAAAGAGTTTAGCACAAAGTGGGAGTTGTCACAGTTGCTCTTTGCTGATGACACTGTGCTTTTGGGGGATTCTGAAGAGAAAGGAATGTAAAAGAAGGAAATTAAAAGTGAATATAGGAAAGAGTAAGGTGATGAGGATAACAAAAAAAAATAGATAACGGAAGATTGGATATCAGATTGGAGGGAGAGAGTATGGAGGAGGTGAATGTGTTCAGATATTTGGGAGTGGATGTGTCAGCAGATGGGTATATGATGGATGAGGTGAATCATAGAATTAACGAGGGGAAAAAGGTGAGTGGTGCACTGAGGAGCTTGTGGAGACAGAGAACTTTATCCATGAAAGCAAAGAGGGGAATGTATGAGAGTATAGTTATACCAACACTTTTGTATCGGTGTGAGACATGGGTTGTGAATGTTGCAACAAGGAGAAGGCTGGAGGCAGTGGAGATGTCATGTCTGAGGGCAATGTGTGGTGTGAATATAATGCAGATAATCTAGTTTGGAGATTAGGAGGAGGTGTGGGATTACCAAAACTATTATCCAGAGAGCTCAGGAGGGGTTGTTGAGATGGTTTGGACATACAGAGAGGATGGAACAAAATAGAATGACTTCGAGTGTATAAATCTGCAGTGGAGGGAAGGCGGGGTAGGGGTCGGCCTAGAAAAGGTTGGAGGGAGGGGGTAAAGGAGGTTTTTGGTGCGAGGGGCTTGGACGTCCAGCAAGCGTGCGTGAGCATGTTAGATAGGAGCGAATGGAGACAAATGGTTTTTAGGACTTGACGTGCTGTTGGAGTGTAGGCAAGGTAACATTTATGAAGGGTTTCAGGGAAACCGGCAGGCCGGACTTGATTCCTGGAGATGGGAAGTACAGTGCAGGCACTCTGGAGGGGTGTTAATGTTGCAGTTTTGTAGCTGTAGTGTAAGCACGCCTCTGGCAAGACAGTGATGGAGTGAATGATGATGAAAGTTTTTCTTTGTCGGGCCACCCTGCCTTGGTGGGAAACGGCCGATGTGTTAATAAAAATAATAATAATAATAATAATGAATATTATGAGCAAAAATGGATAGAAGAAAAAGTAGATATTTTTCTAAAAATTCGTCCCTTCCATCCTACCAGTCTACTATCCTATCAGCCTACTATCCTACCAGCCTACTATCCTACCAGCCTACTATCCTACCAGCCTACTATCCTACCACTACCATTCTACCATACTACCAGCCTACCAGTCTGCCATCCTACCATTCTACCAGCCTACCATCCTACCAACCTACCAGTCTGCCATCCTACCATTCTACAAGCCTACCATTCTACCAGCCTACCATCCTACCAACCTACCATTCTACCAGCCTACCAACCTACCAGTCTGCCATTCTACCATCCTACCAACCTACCAGTCTGCCATCCTACCACCTACCAGTCTGCCATTCTACCAGCCTACCATCCTACCAGTCTGCCATCCTACCATCCATCCATTCTACCAGCCTACCATCCTACCAGTCTGCCATCCTACCAACCTACCATTCTACCAGCCTACCATACTACCAGCCTACCAGTCTGCCATCCTACCATTCTACCAACCTACCATTCTACCAGCCTACCATCCTACTCCTTATAAAACCTTCACCAATCTTGCGCCTCCAGTTCCATCGTGGATGAATATTTCTTGCCAAAACTATCAATGCTTTTTTTCTCACAGGGAAGGGGTTGTAGGTGGGAGGGGAAAGGGGATGGAGGAGGAAGTGGAGAAGGGGAACAAGGTTGAGGAGGAGGAAGTGGGGAAGGGGAACAAGGTTGAGGAGGAGGAAGTAGGAGGCGGAGCTGTGCGACAATGTAAACAAAAGCTTTTGTCTGAAGGGAAGGTTGCATGCCTTCCTTCACAGCATTCTTCACATTTTCACAGCATTCTTCACATTGCGTTCTTCACAGTGTCCTCCACAGCCATCTTTACAGCATTCTTCACAGCTTCCTTCACAGAGACTCTTGAATCTTGATTGCAACCTTCTTGAACCTCCTTCTTTAACCAGAGAAACTTTCACGTTATTTACTCGAGTATTTGAAAAGTCAGCTACAAAAGGAAGTCAATAATGCAAAATACAATGATTCAAGGTAAAGAGTATTTGCTGGAGCACTATTACTCCCCACCAGCACCGCTTAGGGGACGTTTCTCCGGGTGGTGAGGAAGCCGAGACAACTACTACTCCCCACCACTCAACAGCTGTTTCAGAGTGATTGAAAAGAGGTGAAGCATGAGAGCCAGCAAGAATAATCCACTTTAATATATTCTACTCTGAGAACACGTCAAGAAAACCTTTAGATTTAATTTGTGGTTGATCTTATTGCGTCCTAATATTAACATTACAATAATCTGTAACTTTGTATACATATCCATGTGAATGTATATGGATATATGCGTTGTTACTAGAGATAAAATAAAGTTGATAAACCTACAACCCCCCCAACACACACATACACAAAGTATTAGATAAAATATTAAGATATTAATGGAGAACTTAATGAAAGAAGAAAGTCTATATCAGAGCAGCAACATGGATTTAACTATGAAAAATCCTGCTTCACAAATCTAAAATATTCCTGTAACAGATTTATGGAGTTTAAGTACGAAAGAAAACAATGGTTAGAGTGCTTGTTTCACGAGTGACAGAACGCTGTTCAAAAGGCATTGCACAGAAAACTAATACGCAAACTTAAAAAGAACAGTAAAAATAAGCAAAAGAAGAGAGGCTATGTGAGAGTCAAGAAGAGGGAGCAGTCAAAGATACCAGGAGCCAGTCATGCAACGTCACCCAGGAGCCAGTCATGCAACGTTACCCAGGAGCCAGTCATGCAACGTTACCCAGGAGCCAGTCATGCAACGTTACCCAGGAGCCAGTCATGCAACGTTACCCAGGAGCCAGTCATGCAGCGTTACCCAGGAGCCAGTCATGCAACGTTACCCAGGAGCCAGTCATGCAACGTTACCCAGGAGCCAGTCATGCAACGTTACCCAGGAGCCAGTCATGCAGCGTTACCCAGGAGCCAGTCATGCAACGTTACCCAGGAGCCAGTCATGCAAAGTTACCCAGGAGCCAGTCATGCATCGTTACCCAGGAGCCAGTCATGCAACGTTACCCAGGAGCCAGTCATGCAACGTTACCCAGGAGCCAGTCATGCAACGTTACCCAGGAGCCAGTCATGCAGCGTTACCCAGGAGCCAGTCATGCAACGTTACCCAGGAGCCAGTCATGCAACGTTACCCAGGAGCCAGTCATGCAACGTTACCCAGGAGCCAGTCATGCAGCGTTACCCAGGAGCCAGTCATGCAACGTTACCCAGGAGCCAGTCATGCAACGTTACCCAGGAGCCAGTCATGCAACGTTACCCAGGAGCCAGTCATGCAACGTTACCCAGGAGCCAATCATGCAACGTTACCCAGGAGACAGTCATGCAACGTTACCCAGGAGCCAGTCATGCAACGTTACCCAGGAGCCAGTCATGCAACGTTACCCAGGAGCCAGTCATGCAACGTTACCCAGGAGCCAGTCATGCAACGTTACCCAGGAGCCAGTCATGCAACGTTACCCAGGAGACAGTCATGCAACGTTACCCAGGAGACAGTCATGCAACGTTACCCAGGAGCCAGTCATGCAACGTTACCCAGGAGCCAGTCATGCAAAGTTACCCAGGAGCCAGTCATGCATCGTTACCCAGGAGCCAGTCATGCAACGTTACCCAGGAGCCAGTCATGCAACGTTACCCAGGAGCCAGTCATGCAACGTTACCCAGGAGCCAGTCATGCAACGTTACCCAGGAGCCAGTCATGCAACGTTACCCAGGAGCCAGTCATGCAACGTTACCCAGGAGCCAGTCATTCAACGTTACCCAGGAGCCAATCATGCAACGTTACCCAGGAGACAGTCATGCAGCGTTACCCAGGAGCCAGTCATGCAACGTTACCCAGGAGCCAGTCATGCAACGTTACCCAGGAGCCAGTCATGCAACGTTACCCAGGAGCCAGTCATGCAACGTTACCCAGGAGCCAATCATGCAACGTTACCCAGGAGACAGTCATGCAGCGTTACCCAGGAGCCAGTCATGCAACGTTACCCAGGAGCCAGTCATGCAACGTTACCCAGGAGCCAGTCATGCAACGTTACCCAGGAGCCAGTCATGCAACGTTACCCAGGAGACAGTCATGCAACGTTACCCAGGAGCCAGTCATGCAACGTTACCCAGGAGCCAGTCATGCAACGTTACCCAGGAGACAGTCATGCAACGTTACCCAGGAGACAGTCATGCAACGTTACCCAGGAGCAGTCATGCAACGTTACCCAGGAGCCAGTCATGCAACGTTACCAAGTACTTTTCAATGTGAGTGTAGTAAAAATTACCAATAGTCTGAGTGATCAGATACTGGGCACCACATAGCGGACCACTGCTTGCGCTAAATAATCTTCATGCTTTTAAACTTGTGAGAAGTACAATCTACAGAGTCATCAATGACAATCATCAATGACAGAGCCATCAGTGACAGAGTCATCAATGACAGAGCCATCAGTGACAGAGTCATCAATGACAGAGCCATCAGTGACAGTCATCAATGACAGAGCCATCAGTGACAGTCATCAATGACAGAGCCATCAGTAACATTCATCAATGACAGAGCCATCAGTGACAGTCATCAATGACAGAGCCATCAGTGACAGAGTCATCAATGACAGAGCCATCAGTGACAGAGTCATCAATGACAGAGCCATCAGTGACAAAGTCATCAATGACAGTCATCAGTGACTCTGATGATATGTTGGAAGTAAACATTATACACAGTTTGAAGAATACATACGGTTAGCCTTTAATGCAAGAAATTTAAAGCACCTGTTAATAAAGAGACGGGTCTAGGAGCTATGAATCGACTCATGCACACAAAACTAAGTGAGCACACAGTGTGTGTGTACTCACCTATTTGTACTCACCTATTTGTGTTTGCAGGGGTCGAGTCATAGCTCCTGGCCCCGCCTCTTCACTGGTCACTCCTAGGTCCACTCTCTCCCTTCTCCATGAGTTTCATCATACCTCTTCTTAAAGCTATGTATACATCCTGCCTCCACTACTTCACTTTCCAGACTATTCCACTTCCTGACAACTCTATGGCTGAAGAGATACTTGTGACTCATCTGAGTCTTCAACTTCCAATTGTGTCCCCTTTTTGCTGTGTCCCATCTCTGGAACATCCTGTCTCTGTTCACTTGTCGATTCCTCTCAGTATTTTGTATGTCGTTATCATGCCCCCCAGTCCCTCCTATCCTCCAATTTCATCAGGTGCGTGTGTGTGTGTGCTCACCTAGTTGCTCACCTAGTTGTGGTTGCAGGGGTCGAGTCATAGCTCCTGGCCCCGCCTCTTCACTGACCGCTACTGGGTCACTCTCCCTGTGTGTGTGTGTGTATGTGTGTGTGTACTCACCTATTTGTACTCACCTATTTGTGGTTGCAGGGGTCGAGTCATAGCTCCTGGCCCTGCCTCTTCACTGATTGCTACTAGGTCCTCTCTCTCCCTGCTCCATGAGGTTTATCAAACCTCGTCTTAAACTATGTATGGTTCCTGCCTCCACTACGTCGCTTTCTAGGCTATTCCACTTCCTGACAACTCTATGACTGAAGAAATACTTCCTAACATCCCTTTGACTCATAGGAGTCTTCAACTTCCAATTGTGACCCCTTGTTTCTGTGTCCCTCTCTGGAACATCTTGTCTCTGTCCACTGTGTGTGTGTGTGTGTGTGTGTGTGTGTGTGTGTGTGTGTGTGTGTGTGTGTGTGTGTGTGTGTGTGAGAGAGATTCAACAAAGAGCTCAGGTTTTTATTTTCATTTATCTTTCACTGTAGTTATGGACAACTTGAATTATGTTCTTCAGTGATTCCTGCTCAATCCACAACTGATACATCCACCATAACCCACCCAAACCCGCACTCCACAACTGATACATCCACCATAACCCACCCAAACCCGCACTCTAACACACAATCCACCACAATATCTGAGACAAAGGAAAACAATCGCTTTCAAATTTTCACTGCAAGAGTCATCATCAGTTTTGGCAGAGTTGCCAAATTACCCAGGACAGATTGCTCTGGCAGATCTCCTTGCATATATGTATGAGAAACCTAACTCTTGTATCATACCAGGAAGAAAGGTGGGCGTTATTGTGGCACAATGGTATCGAGAGGGATAATGGTGTTTATAAAGAACAAAAAGGCTCAATACTGTGACTGGAACACACAAATAACTCGCACATGAGAGAGGAGCTTACGACGACGTTTCGGTTATTTGTGTATAAGGGTGTTATTGTGTGGATGTTATCATGCGAATGTTATTATGGGACAGAGGTATAGATGAGGGATGATATTAACATGGGATTCAGAGATGAAGGATGATATTAATATGGGAGTGAAATATGAAGGATGATACTAGAATGTATTATCATTTGAATTAACCAAAGTCCCAGGACCAAAACATATCTATTAAAAATGTCCTAAGCATACAGTATTAACTAGTGTTCTTTCATCCTTGTACAAGTATCTTGAGAGTGCAAGGGATGTCAATGAATGTAATGAACTAGTTGAGTAGGTCAAGGAGACAAACTTCATGCCATGACCTGAAAAATGACAGCTGACGCACATCTAGGAAACACCTAATCTTTTCGCAGTGTACATTACTACTCAATACACGTTATGGTGTAGCCGTGATATCTTCCAACAACTAGTTTATAAGTACGTAAATTACTTAAAACAGTGTCCCAAAACAGCACAGCCCCACCCCGCTCAGATGAATCAACACAGCCTCCTCCAAACTAAGCCAACACCACTCATGTCCCTACTCTAATAAAGAAGAATATTCAAGACAAGTGGACAGTTTCGAGTATCTTCAAATATTAATATCTGCTCAGATCGCTCAGCCACACACACACAGTAACCACAACCACTGGCTGTTTTCTCTCACATTCACAAACATCTCCCTTACCCATTCCGTCGTACTAAATTTCCGCTGACTTCCACCACACCAATAACTTCCACACCGCTACAGACCCCAACTGAATTTTTATATTAAACTTATCGCAATTTCCAAACTTCTGCTAACACAATATAAAACCTTCCATCTCCCACAAACTATACCCACGACCACCAACCTACACTCTTGTTAACCTTTCCTCTCCCACAAACTATACCCACGACCACCAACCTGCACTCTTGTTAACCTTCCCTCTCCCACAAACTATACCCACGACCACCAACCTGCACTCTTGTTAACCTTTCCTCTCCCACAAACTATACCCACGACCACCAACCTACACTCTTGTTAACCTTCCCTCTCCCACAAACTATACCCACGACCACCAACCTACACTCTTGTTAACCTTTCCTCTCCCACAAACTATACCCACGACCACCAACCTGCACTCTTGTTAACCTTCCCTCTCCAACAAACTATACCCACGACCACCAACCTACACTCTTGTTAACCTTTCCTCTCCCACAAACTATACCCACGACCACCAACCTGCACTCTTGTTAACCTTTCCTCTCCCACAAACTATACCCACGACCACCAACCTGCACTCTTGTTAACCTTCCTCTCCAACAAACTATACCCACGACCACCAACCTACACTCTTGTTAACCTTCCCTCTCCCACAAACTATACCCACGACCACCAACCTACACTCTTGTTAACCTTCCCTCTCCCACAAACTATACCCACGACCACCAACCTACACTCTTGTTAACCTTCCCTCTCCCACAAACTATACCCACGACCACCAACCTACACTCTTGTTAACCTTCCCTCTCCCACAAACTATACCCACGACCACCAACCTACACTCTTGTTAACCTTCCTCTCCCACAAACTATACCCACGACCACCAACCTACACTCTTGTTAACCTTCCTCTCCCACAAACTATACCCACGACCACCAACCTACACTCTTGTTAACCTTCCCTCTCCCACAAACTATACCCACGACCACCAACCTACACTCTTGTTAACCTTCCCTCTCCCACAAACTATACCCACGACCACCAACCTACACTCTTGTTAACCTTCCCTCTCCCACAAACTATACCCACGACCACCAACCTACACTCTTGTTAACCTTCCCTCTCCCACAAACTATACCCACGACCACCAACCTACACTCTTGTTAACCTTCCCTCTCCCACAAACTATACCCACGACCACCAACCTACACTCTTGTTAACCTTCCCTCTCCCACAAACTATACCCACGACCACCAACCTGCATCCTTGTAAACCTTCCCTCCCCCTCCACACACACACCACCAACCCTCACTTACCTCCTCCCCACAAACACCTCACCCACACCTCATATAAACCACTTCCTCCCCACAACCACTCCACGGACACTACTAAACAACTTCCTCCTCCCCAACTTCACCACGGACACCTACATAAACCTTCCTCCCCCCAACACCATACCACGACACTCTACTTACAACTTCCCTCCCCCCACACAACACACTCACCCACGGACACCTACATATAAACCAACTTCCCTCCCCTCCACACACACACTTCACCCACGGACACCTACTAAACAATCCCACACCACCTCACCGACACTCTTAACCTTCCCCTCCCAAAACAAAACACACTTCACCCACGGACACCTACATATAAACCAACTTCCCTAACCCCTCCACACACACACACTTCACCCACGGACACCTACATATAAACCAACTTCCCTCCCCTCCCACACACACACACACTTCACCACGGACACCTACATATAAACCAACTTCCTCCCCCTCCACACACACACACATTCACCCACGGACACCTACATATAAACCAACTTCCTCCTCCACACACACACACACACACTTCACCCACGGACACCTACATATAAACCAACTTCCTCCCTCCTCCACACACACACACATTCACCCACGGACACCTACATATAAACCAACTTCCCTCCCCTCCACACACACACACACTTCACCCACGGACACCTACATATAAACCAACTTCCCTCCCCCCTCCACACACACACACACTTCACCCACGGACACCTACATATAAACCAACTTCCTCCCCTCACACACACACACACACACTTCACCCACGGACACCTACATATAAACCAACTCCTCCCCTCCACCCAAAACACTTCACCACGGACACCTACATATAAACCAACTTCCTCCCTCCACACACACACACTTCACCCACGGACACCTACATATAAACCAACTTCCCTCCCCTCCACACACCACACCACACACCACATAAACACTTCCCACCCACGGACACCTACATATAAACCAACTTCCCTCCCCCCACACACACACACACACTTCACCCACGGACACCTACATATAAACCAACTTCCTCCCTCCCACACACTACCACACACACACACTCTTCACACCCACGGACACCTACATATAAACCAACTTCCCTCCCCTCCACACACACACACTTCACCCACGGACACCTACATATAAACCAACTTCCCTCCCCCCTCCACACACACACACACACACTTCACCCACGGACACCTACATATAAACCAACTTCCCTCCCCCCACCACACACACACACACTTCACCCACGGACACCTACATATTAACAACCACACTTCCCCTCCACACTCACACACACACACACACTTCACCCACGGACACCTACATATAAACCAACTTCCCTCCCCCCTCCACACACACACTTCACCCACGGACACCTACATATAAACCAACTTTGCATGCGAAAAGTATCCGCAGTAAAGACACTAAAGTGTTACATAACATTTCAAAGTATATTTCTAAAGAATATTTTTTTAATAACCGACAACAATTCAGAAAGTTATCTAACTTTCACGTGTATTCCAACAATACAATTACTGTAAGCACTAGGCGCAATTTTTCGACTAAATCTCTATGTATCTTTGAGGTGCATTCCTGTAGACAGCATTAAATAATGCTGATAGATCCATACGAGTGGTATTCAGGGGACCTTGACTGCGTCTTGCACACTTGCTTCTTGTCACTGCTCAACTTGCATCTCGTCTTACCTGCTTCCAGTTTCCCTTCTCAAAGGTTCAACTTTTGTCTGTCAAATTTAATTCTACACATATTACTTATATTCTCAGGATTACTTTTATAAGTAATGTCCAAGACGGACCGAAACGTCGTCATAAACTTTTCTCTCTCTCCTATGTTCGGGTTATTTGTGTATTATGTGCTTCTAATAGCTAGATATACGTTGACTGTGTCCGTGTGAGGGATATACGTTGACTGTGTCCGTGTGAGGGATATACGTTGACTGTGTCCGTGTGAGGGATATATGTTGACTGTGTCCGTGTGAGGGATATATGTTGACTGTGTCCGTGTGAGGGATATACGTTGACTGTGTCCGTGTGAGGGATATACGTTGACTGTGTCCGTGTGAGGGATATATGTGACTGTGTCCGTGTGAGGGATATACGTTGACTGTGTCCGTGTGAGGGATATACGTTGACTGTGTCCGTGTGAGGGATATATGTTGACTGTGTCCGTGTGAGGGATATACGTTGACTGTGTCCGTGTGAGGGATATATGTTGACTGTGTCCGTGTGAGGGATATATGTTGACTGTGTCCGTGTGAGGATATATGTTGACTGTGTCCGTGTGAGGATATACGTTGACTGTGTCCGTGTGAGGGATATAGTTGACTGTGTCCGTGTGAGGGAATATGTTGACTGTGTCCGTGTGAGGATATACGTTGACTGTGTCCGTGTGAGGGATATACGTTGACTGTGTCCGTGTGAGGGATATATGTTGAATGTGTCCGTGTGAGGGATATACGTTGACTGTGTCCGTGTGAGGGATATATCGTTGACTGTGTCCGTGTGAGGGATATAGTTGACTGTGTCCGTGTGAGGGATATACGTTGACTGTGTCCGTGTGAGGGATATATGTTGACTGTGTCCGTGTGAGGGATATATGTTGACTGTGTCCGTGTGAGGGATATACGTTGACTGTGTTCGTGTGAGGGATATACGTTGACTGTGTCCGTGTGAGGGATATACGTTGACTGTGTCCGTGTGAGGATATACTTGCTGTGTCCGTGTGAGGGATATATCGTTGTGTGTCCGTGTGAGGGATATAGTTGACTGTGTCCGTGTGAGGGATATATGTTGACTGTGTCCGTGTGAGGATATCGTTGACTGTGCCGTGTGAGGGATATACGTTGACTGTGTCCGTGTGAGGGATATATGTTGACTGTGTCCGTGTGAGGATATATTCGTTGACTGTGTCCGTGTGAGGGATATAGTTGACTGTGTCCGTGTGAGGAATATGTTGACTGTGTCCGTGTGAGGGATATATGTTGACTGTGTCCGTGTGAGGGATATACGTTGACTGTGTCCGTGTGAGGGATATACGTTGACTGTGTCCGTGTGAGGAATATACGTTGACTGTGTCCGTGTGAGGGATATAGTTGACTGTGTCCGTGTGAGGGATATACGTTGACTGTGTCCGTGTGAGGGATATACGTTGACTGTGTCCGTGTGAGGGATATATGTTGACTGTGTCCGTGTGAGGGGACATATGTTGACTGTGTCCGTGTGAGGGATATACGTTGACTGTGTCCGTGTGAGGGATATACGTTGACTGTGTCCGTGTGAGGGATATATGTTGACTGTGTCCGTGTGAGGGATATATGTTGACTGTGTCCGTGTGAGGGATATATGTTGACTGTGTCCGTGTGAGGGATATATGTTGACTGTGTCCGTGTGAGGGATATATGTTGACTGTGTCCGTGTGAGGGATATACTGTTGCTGATGTCCGTGTGAGGGATATATGGACTGTGTCCGTGTGAGGGATATATGTTGACTGTGTCCGTGTGAGGGATATATGTTGACTGTGTCCGTGTGAGGGATATATGTTGACTGTGTCCGTGTGAGGGATATATGTTGACTGTGTCCGTGTGAGGATATATGTTGACTGTGTCCGTGTGAGGATATATGTTGACTGTGTCCGTGTGAGGGATATATGTTGACTGTGTCCGTGTGAGGGATATATGTTGACTGTGTCCGTGTGAGGGATATATGTTGACTGTGTCCGTGTGAGGGATATATGTTGACTGTGTCCGTGTGAGGGATATATGTTGACTGTGTCCGTGTGAGGGATATATGTTGACTGTGTCCGTGTGAGGGATATATGTTGACTGTGTCCGTGTGAGGGATATATGTTGACTGTGTCCGTGTGAGGGATATATGTTGACTGTGTCCGTGTGAGGGATATATGTTGACTGTGTCCGTGTGAGGGATATATGTTGACTGTGTCCGTGTGAGGGATATATGTTGACTGTGTCCGTGTGAGGGATATATGTTGACTGTGTCCGTGTGAGGGATATATGTTGACTGTGTCCGTGTGAGGGATATATGTTGACTGTGTCCGTGTGAGGGATATATGTTGACTGTGTCCGTGTGAGGGATATATGTTGACTGTGTCCGTGTGAGGGATATATGTTGACTGTGTCCGTGTGAGGGATATATGTTGACTGTGTCCGTGTGAGGGATATATGTTGACAGTGTCCGTGTGAGGATATATGTTGACTGTGTCCGTGTGAGGGAATATGTTGACTGTGTCCGTGTGAGGGATATATGTTGACTGTGTCCGTGTGAGAATATGTGACTGTGTCCGTGAGGATATATGTTGACTGTGTCCGTGTGAGGGGATATATGTTGACTGTGTCCGTGTGAGGGGACATATGTTGACTGTGTCCGTGTGAGGGATATATGTTGACTGTGTCCGTGTGAGGGGATATATGTTGACTGTGTCCGTGTGAGGGACATATGTTGACTGTGTCCGTGTGAGGGATATATGTTGACTGTGTCCGTGTGAGGGGATATATGTTGACTGTGTCCGTGTGAGGGGATATATGTTGACTGTGTCCGTGTGAGGGATATATGTTGACTGTGTCCGCGTGAGGGATATATGTTGACTGTGTCCGTGTGAGGGGGACATATGTTGACTGTGTCCGTGTGAGGGATATATGTTGACTGTGTCCGTGTGAGGGATATATGTTGACTGTGTCCGTGTGAGGGGACATATGTTGACTGTGTCCGTGTGAGGGATATATGTTGACTGTGTCCGTGTGAGGGATATATGTTGACTGTGTCCGTGTGAGGGATATATGTTGACTGTGTCCGTGTGAGGAGATATATGTTGACTGTGTCCGTGTGAGGGATATATGTTGACTGTGTCCGTGTGAGGGATATATGTTGACTGTGTCCGTGTGAGGGATATATGTTGACTGTGTCCGTGTGAGGGGATATATGTTGACTGTGTCCGTGTGAGGGGATATATGCAGTGTTCCTCTGCCAGGAATACATGGTGTGTCTCTGTGTCAGGGACACATAGTGTGTGTCCGTGACAGGGATATATACAGTGTATAGCAGTGTGAAGAATATATAGTGTGTGTGTTTTAGCCGGCCCTGCCTGGGTGACATCAGCATACATTATTTACTTCTTGGACATACGTATTCATATGTGCTATTTCACGCTTCTGGTGTCCCCCCTTTCTCTCACTCTCTCTCCTGTATACATATGCATGTCTTTGTATTCCTTTCATTCCCTCTTGTTTCTTTTCTTCCCCTTCCTCGTTTATTCATTTCTCTTTCACGTTTGTTCGTTGTTCTTACCCATTTAATATGTTCTTTCTTTCTGTTTATCTGTTTCTCATTATACAGTTATTTCATTTCTCCGTTTACCCATTCCTGCTTCCATTTCCCCTATTCCTTCCTATTTACCCATTTCTCTAAATATTCCTTCTCCCTCTTTAATCACTCTTCCCTGTTTCCTATTCGTCTCATTTCTCCTCCCTGCTTCCCATTACCCCCTCTGTGCGTCCCATTTTTCCTCCCTGTGTCCCAATCCTCCTCCCTGCTTCCTATTACCCCTCTCTGTGTCCCATTTTTCCTCAGTGTGCCCCATTCCTCCTCCCTGGCAGCTGAGGTTCACGTGTCTGAGGCTTCAGATCGGATTCATGAGTCTCTAAAGGGATTACAACTGCCATTTCCTCACCCAGAAGGGATTTTCGGGGGATATATATATATATATATATATATATATATATATATATATATATATATATATATATATATATATATATATATAGTGTGTGTGTGTGTGTGTCGTGCCGAATAGGTAAAACTTGCTATTTTGGCTTAATTAGCAACGATCTTCTTGCCAAATAAGGCAAGTGAAAATTAGTGTATGCAATAATTTCGCAAAATTCATTCTGAACCTAACGAAAAAAATATTTCATTGTGTATGTTCATTAAATTATTTTAAACTTATCTAAAATATATTTAGTTGGATTAAGCTAAATTAAATTGCGCTTGTTATAATAATGTTAGGTAAGTTTTCTAAGGTTCTTTTGGTACAAAATTATTAATTTTTACATTAACATTAATGAAAAAATTATATCTTTAAACGTATAAGAGAAAAATTTAGAAAGGACTTAATTTTAAATGAGTTCTTGCTAATTGACCAGTTTTACCTATTCGTCACGGTTACCCGTGGCCGATGATGCATCCGCACTACGCTACTCTGAGAACTATCTCCCTGCTTTAGTTGCTCTCTTGCAACATTGTATAGCTCCTGATGACGCACTGAGAAGTGTGAAAGTATTTGAGCTAAAGATTTCCACCCCCGTGACTTGTCTTGCATATTTATATGCAAGCTAATACATACATACATGTATGTATGTATTAGGTGTGGAAAGTGTTATGAGTTACCACTACGACGGGTATCTGGTTCTGATGATTTACCTCTAGTGATATTTTTCACAAATAAGTTTATTATGGCAGAGTAAACCAGAGAAGACAACACCTTATCAGACTCCAGGTGTCTCTCCAGAGTAGTGTGTTGTTAATAGCTGGTGTGTTTATTTGATGTTCTCTCGTTTTGTCATGATGTTTAGAGTGATGTTCATGTTTATTAACGAATGGTAGGCAGTCCTGTGCAGTTGCACTCAAGTCACATTGATTACAATTGAGATCATCCTTTATGTGTCTGTCATTTTACATGAACGTGAGACAAAAATAAAGCTAGTACTCTTATCAGAGCTAGGAATATTTAACAGCATTTTGTTTCACACTAATATTACAAGATGGTCGTACCTCTCTAAATGGTTAATGTCTACCAACCTACTACCTGGTATGTGTGTGTATGTCACATTCATATGACAGGATGATAGTACCTTCCTGGATAGTACTGTCCACCAGCATATTACCACACAGTCAAAGTTTACTTTCCTGGTCACTTCAGCCACACCAAAATATGGCCGATGACTTTTGTTTGGCTTATAGGATGAATCCTTCAACAAGATCAATTAAGATACGAGACTACTGGGGAAAATAACATAGTAATAATATTTTGTAACAATGTTTCTTAATAAATGTGTAACTGTCTCTTAATGTCTTGAAAAGAATAATATTTGTAGAAATATTTAACACACAAAAAGAGCAATTAATGACAATAGGAAAGGAAATGTTTGTGCTTTGAAGTTGTAAATAAGTCAGTGGAGAGTGCTCGCTCTGCCAGGCTGATGGACACACTGACTATCCAATACTACCATAATTAACATTCAACATTTAATAACAATAAACTTTAATTATTGATATTTACCTTTACCAATAATGAAGGAATATTTGAAGGCTAAAAGTAACACGGGAGTTGAGCAAATTGCTAGTAAAGTTCAAGAGAGGGGCTCTATTTAGTGATAGGGAGGGAGGAGAGCAGGAAAGATAGCAAAGATGTGAGGGGAAGGGAGAGAGTAGGAGGTAATGAGGGTTAGGTTAGGTTGAATTTTTTTTAAACATCCATTTGTCACGTAGTAATTCTCTATTGTAAGTACCCAGGATCAAGGAACTACTCAAGCCGTGCCACCACCCCCTTCACTGTAGGCCCCAACTCAAGGCCCACCCCCACTTCCCCAATACTAACACCTTACCCTTCCCCACACCCTCTCATCTTCATCCCTGCCAACCCCTCCTCCTGCAATGATGCAACACCCCAGCCCTACCTAACCTACTCTTATCAGACAAGCAACATGTAAAAAAAAGACAACACAACTAGTGTTTGGTGGGGGAAAGCAGCAAGTTGAGAGGCAGGGCCAGGAGCTAAGATTTAACCCTTGCAACCTCATATATGTAAGTGCATATACGCGAGGACACACACACAATCTTAAAAGTGTGGTTCATTACAAGTAAATTCATCTCAAGAAAACATGATATAGCATTTAAGATGCAGCATAAATAATATAATTAATGGTTCACATTCTGGAGTATCAACTCCGACACAGATCTCAGCAAATAGTGAGAAGCAGTGATGAGTGAGACACAAAGGCGCTTCATATACGACTCACAACAGATGGTGTTGTAAACAAGTGATAGGACATACACGACACTTTGTAGTGTTATTTGTGAAATCCAAAGGAACGTGTCTCATTTGCTTGTTATAGAATGTTCGAGGGAGTGATGATGGCCTTATTACTTGTTTTAAGCTCAAAGCTTGACATCAGATCATATTTCTATGTTGAAAAAAGTTGCAGGAAAACTTCCTTATCATAAAATTATTGCAGGGTCTTGAGCAAGAAACATTTCAAATTATACCGCCAGTGATGCTCTCTAGATGATCTCAAACATCTATATATTATTGTGATCTTTTTTCAAATAATGTTAAAGGAAAAATAAATAATGTGACCATAACTTTAATCTGCATAAAATGAAATCATTTATTTTGTTTCGCTTTTAGTGAAAATATACATTTGCATTCACATGAATATATGTAGAGTAATTATATCCAGCCGCTTACATACGTGCCTTCCACTCTAATATAATTGTTGAAAAACATCTTATTGCGTTTTCATTGTTACATGAATATGTATAATATATATGAGGTGTGAGTGACAGAGATATGAGTGACATGTAGTGAGGTGTGAGTGACATGTGGAGATGTGTGAGTGACATGTAGTGAGGTGTGAGTGACATGTGGTGATGTGTGAGTGACATGTGGTGATGTGTGAGTGACATGTAGTGAGGTGTGAGTGACATGTAGTGATGTGTGAGTGACATGTAGTGAGGTGTGAGTGACATGTAGTGATGTGTGAGTGACATGTAGTGAGGTGTGAGTGACATGTAGTGAGGTGTGAGTGACATGTAGTGAGGTGTGAGTGACATGTAGTGAGGTGTGAGTGACATGTAGTGAGGTGTGAGTGACATGTAGTGAGGTGTGAGTGACATGTGGTGAGGTGTGAGTGACATGTAGTGAGGTGTGAGTGACATGTAGTGAGGTGTGAGTGACATGTGGTGAGGTGTGAGTGACATGTAGTGAGGTGTGAGTGACATGTAGTGAGGTGTGAGTGACATGTAGTGAGGTGTGAGTGACATGTAGTGAGGTGTGAGTGACATGTAGTGAGGTGTGAGTGACAATCGGGCACAACAATTAGCGAGGATTCTAGGCACCGTCGGTAAAGTTAGGTTTAGTGAGGACGAACTGTGCCTCATTCAAACTCATGAAATGTTTCATAGAGTTTCTGTGGAGGACACGGGCGTTCTTAAGTCATCTCTATTCCAGGCTCTTCCACGTTAACTTAGGCGGACCCACAGAGTTCTGCCTGTTTTTCCTACATATTTCTTTTCAGTGTCCCCAGGGGATGCTGTAGACGCCTGCTTGCAAGTTAGAGGTGTGGGACCTTGTTTTATAGTGGGGTCTTTGCTAGAGGATGTGTTAATGATGCAAACATTATGTTGCTTCTAGTAAGTACCTGCTGGCGGTGGACCTTGTTTTATAGTGGGGTCTTTGCTAGAGGATGTGTTAATGATGCAAACATTATGTTGCTTCTAGTAAGTACCTGGCTGGCGTGTGGGACCTGTTTTTATAGTGGGGTCTTTGCTAGAGGATGTGTTAATGATGCAAACATTATGTTGCTTCTAGTAAGTACCTGGCTGGCGTGTGGGACCTTGTTTTATAGTGGGGTCTTTGCTAGAGGATGTGTTAATGATGCAAACATTATGTTGCTTCTAGGAAGTACCTGGCTGGCGTGTGGACCTTGTTTTATAGTGGGGTCTTTGCTAGAGGATGTGTTAATGATGCAAACATTATGTTGCTTCTAGGAAGTACCTGGCTGGCGTGTGGGACCTTGTTTTATAGTGGGGTCTTTGCTAGAGGATGTGTTAATGATGCAAACATTATGTTGCTTCTAGGAAGTACCTGGCTGGCGTGTGGGACCTTGTTTTATAGTGGGGTCTTTGCTAGAGGATGTGTTAATGATGCAAACATTATGTTGCTTCACACGGGAGCACTATGAACTGTTATGATTTGTTGAAGATAACTTGTGCATTATTAAACCACTTTGTTGCAATCAATTACCTAAATTTATTCTGCATATGACCACAAACACCATCACCACCACACCATCCACGCCACCACCACATCATCCCCACCACCACCACACCATCCCCGCCACCACCACACCATCACCAGTGCACCATCATTAAGAGTGTTTCACCATCACAACATTATCTCCAATACTGCATCATCTCCAACACATCTCTCTCTCTCTCTCTCTCTCTCCCCTCTCTCTCTCTCCAACAAAGAGATTGCTATAAATATATCTCTTAAGAAACACAGATGATCTTGTAATTCAAAATATTTTCCATACTGATTCAGAGTTACATTGAAGAGAACCTCGTTATAAGTCTCAATATCTGCTTCTGTACATGGGGCGGGGGAGACAGTGGATGGTAGGGAGGGAGACAGTGGATGGTAGGGAGACAGTGGATGGTAGGGAGGGAGACAGTGGTTGGTAGGGAGGGAAGACAGTGGATGGTAGGGAGGGAGACAGTGGATGGTAGGGAGGGAGACAGTGGTTGGTAGGGAGTGAGGCAGTGGTTGGTAGGGAGGGAGGCAGTGGATGGTAGGGAGGGAGACAGTGGTTGGTAGGGAGGGAGGCAGTGGTTGGTAGGGAGGGAGGCAGTGGATGGTAGGGAGGGAGACAGTGGTTGGTAGGGAGGGAGGCAGTGGTTGGTAGGGAGGGAGGCAGTGGTTGGTAGAGAGGGAGACAGTGGTTGGTAGGGAGGGAGGCAGTGGTTGGTAGGGAGGGAAGTAGTGGATGGTAGGGAGGGAAGACAGTGGCTGGTAGGAAGGGAGGCAGTGGTTGGTAGGGAGGGAAGTAGTGGATGGTAGGGAGGGAGACAATGGATGGTAGGGAGACAGTGGATGGTAGAGGGAGGCAGTGGTTGGTAGGGAGGGAGGCAGTGGTTGGGAGGAAGGGAGGCAGTGGTTGGTAGGGAGGGAGGTAGTGGATGGTAGGGAGGGAGGCAGTGGTTGGTAGGGAGGGAGGCAGTGGTTGGGAGGAAGGGAGGCAGTGGTTGGTAGGAGGGAGGCAGTGGTTGGTAGGGAGAGAGGCAGTGGATGGTAGGGAGGGGAGACAGTGGATGGTAGGAAGGGAGGCAGTGGATGGTAGGGAGAGAGGCAGTGGATGGTAGGGAGAGAGACAGTGGATGGGAGGGAGGGAAAGGGGCAAGGCTGATGAGAGAGACGAATTGAGGGAGGGAAAGAGGAAAAGTAAGAGAGGGAGAAGTGAGTTAGGAACGAGGGAGAAAGTAATGACAAGAAACAGTGTTAACATGCACTACTCATATCACTATTCTTGTATTATGTTGGTAATGTTTTGTAAGTGTTGCCACACTACTCATGTCACTTCTCTTGTAACAGTGCTGCCACACTACTCATGTCACTACTTTTGTAACAGTGTTGCCACACTACTCATGTCACTACTCTTGTAATAGTGTTTTCTTTATCTCTTTTGGAAATTTGTCTTTATAATGATTTTCTTGAATCTATACCACGTTAGATCTAAGTATTGACATCTAGAGTTAAATAAAGTTTTACATTTCAATTACCCTACCTTTATTATCCAATTTTTACTCTCCTTTTACCATTATCCAACCTTTACTCTCCCTTTTTAATTATCCAAACGTTTACTATCAGGTTTATCTTAACTTCCGTTGTTGCCATATATTGGATATACAAGTTAATGCCTTAAAGAACTTCGATAATGGTAGTGTTATTACTTTCTAATGCTAGGTTCTCCCCGCCTGACGAAATTAGGTCCTAGTTCATGGCAACATGTTGTTGCATGGTGCTCCCACCATGTATTGGTTCATGGTAACATGTTGTTTCATGGTACTCCCACCATGTATTGGTTCATGGTAACATGTTGTTTCATGGTACTCCCACCATGTATTGGTTCATGGTAACATGTTGTTTCATGGTACTCCCACCATGTATTGGTTCATGGTACTCCCACCATGTATTGGTTCATGGTAACATGTTGTTTCATGGTACTCCCACCATGTATTGGTTCATGGTAACATGTTGTTTCATGGTACTCCCACCATGTATTAGGTCATGGGAACAAACAAGTACATGGTGCTTCCTCCATGTATTGGTTCATGGTAACATGTTGTTTCATGGTACTCCCACCATGTATTGGTTCATGGTAACATGTTGTTTCATGGTACTCCCACCATGTATTGGTTCATGGTAACATGTTGTTTCATGGTACTCCCACCATGTATTAGGTCATGGGAACATACAAGTACATGGTGCTTCCTCCATGTATTGGTTCATGGTAACATGTTTCATGGTACTCCCACCATGTATTGGTTCATGGTAACATGTTGTTTCATGGTACTCCCACCATGTATTGGTTCATGGTAACATGTTGTTTCATGGTACTCCCACCATGTATTGGTTCATGGTAACATGTTGTTTCATGGTACTCCCACCATGTATTGGTTCATTGTAACATGTTGTTTCATGGTAATCCCACCATGTATTGGTTCATGGTAACATGTTGTTTCATGGTACTCCCACCATGTATTGATTCATGGTAACATGTTGTTTCATGGTACTCCCACCATGTATTGGTTCATGGTAACATGTTGTTTCATGGTGCTCCCACCATGTATTGGTTCATGGTAACATGTTGTTTCATGGTGCTCCCACTATGTATTGGTTCATGGTAACATGTTGTTTCATGGTAATCCCACCATGTATTGGTTCATGGTAACATGTTGTTTCATGGTACTCCCACCATGTATTGATTCATGGTAACATGTTGTTTCATGGTACTCCCACCATGTATTGGTTCATGGTAACATGTTGTTTCATGGTGCTCCCACTATGTATTGGTTCATGATAACATGTTGTTTCATGGTAATCCCACCATGTATTGGTTCATGGTAACATGTTGTTTCATGGTACTCCCACCATGTATTGGTTCATGGTAACATGTTTCATGGTACTCCCACCATGTATTGGTTCATGGTAACATGTTGTTTCATGGTGCTCCCACTATGTATTGGTTCATGGTAACATGTTGTTTCATGGTGCTCCTCTATGTATTAGGTCATGGGAACATACAAGTACATGGTGCTTCCACCATGTATTGAGAATAATAAATTAGGTGCAAAATTATTCTTATCAAAAAATTCTTTTTGATGTGTTAACATATTCTTTTTGCTGACTTGGTATTAGATGTTGAGGAAAACATTATTAAAACATGAGAGAGAGTATTAAGGAGCATCAACGCCTTCACAAAGTATTTGGAAATACATAATATCACATTACCAATTTACATATATAAAAGGAATTGGACGTTGCTTTCACTGCAAATTTATGAAGACTGACACTTCTTGCAACCTTCCCTCCTCTACTCTTGCTCCCTCCTTCCCTCCTCTACTCTTGCTCCCTCCTTCCCTCTACTCTTGCTCCCTCCTTCCTCCCCCACTACCCGTCCCCCTCCTCTTATACAGCCTCTTAACTGAGCCTTGTTTTACAACGATATTTAGAATGTGTCTGTAAATTTATAGCGATTTTGTTGACCAAGTATAAGGTTGTTGACCAAGTATAAGGTTGTTGATCAAGTATAAGGTTGTTGACCAAGTATAAGGTTGTTGATCAAGTATAAGGTTGTTGACCAAGTATAAGGTTGTTGACCAAGTATAAGGTTGTTGATCAAGTATAAGGTTGTTGATCAAGTATAAGGTTGTTGATCAAGTATAAGGTTGTTGACCAAGTATAAGGTTGTTGACCAAGTATAAGGTTGTTGATCAAGTATAAGGTTGTTGATCAAGTATAAGGTTGTTGATCAAGTATAAGGTTGTTGATCAAGTATAAGGTTGTTGATCAAGTATAAGGTTGTTGATCAAGTATAAGGTTGTTGATCAAGTATAAGGTTGTTGATCAAGTATAAGGTTGTTGATCAAGTATAAGGTTGTTGATCAAGTATAAGGTTGTTGATCAAGTATAAGGTTGTTGATCAAGTATAAGGTTGTTGATCAAGTATAAGGTTGTTGATCAAGTATAAGGTTGTTGATCAAGTATAAGGTTGTTGATCAAGTATAAGGTTGTTGATCAAGTATAAGGTTGTTGATCAAGTATAAGGTTGTTGATCAAGTATAATGTTGATCAAGTATAAGGTTGTTGATCAAGTATAAGGTTGTTGATCAAGTATAAGGTTGTTGATCAAGTATAAGGTTGTTGATCAAGTATAAGGTTGTTGATCAAGTATAAGGTTGTGACCAAGTATAAGGTTGTTGATCAAGTATAAGGTTGTTGATCAAGTATAAGGTTGTTGACCCAGTATAAGGTTGTTGATCAAGTATAAGGTTGTTGATCAAGTATAAGGTTGTTGATCAAGTATAAGGTTGTTGATCAAGTATAAGGTTGTTGATCAAGTATAAGGTTGTTGATCAAGTATAAGCTTGCTGGCCACCACTTTTAAGCTTGCTGCCCACCACTTTTAAGCTTGCTGCCCACCACTTTTAAGCTTGCTCGCCACCACTTTTAAGCTTGCTCGCCACCACTTTAAGCTTGCTCGCCACCACTTTTAAGCTTGCTGGCCACCACTTTTAAGCTTGCTGCCCACCACTTTTAAGCTTGCTGCCCACCACTTTTAAGCTTGCTGCCCACCAATTTTAAGCTTGCTGGCCACCACTTTAAGCTTGCTGCCCACCACTTTTAAGCTTGCTGGCCACCACTTTTAAGCTTGCTGCCACCACTTTTAAGCTTGCTGCCACCACTTTTAAGCTTGCTGGCCACCACTTTTAAGCTTGCTGCCACCACTTTTAAGCTTGCTGGCCACCACTTTTAAGCTTGCTGGCCACCACTTTAAGCTTGCTGCCCACCACTTTTAAGCTTGCTGCCCACCACTTTTAAGCTTGTGACCACTTAAGCTTGCTGCCACCACTTTTAAGCTTGCTGCCACCACTTTTAAGCTTGCTGCCCACCACTTTTAAGCTTGCTGCCACCACTTTTGGCTTGCTGCCACCACTTTTAAGCTTGCTGCCACCACTTTTAAGCTTGCGCCACCACTTTGCTTGCTGGCCACCACTTTTAAGCTTGCTGGCCACCACTTTTAACTTTGCCACCACTTTTGCTTGCTGCCACCACTTTTAGCTTGCTGCCACCACTTTTAACTTGCTGCCCACCACTTTTAGCTTGCTGCCCACCACTTTTAAAGCTTGCTGCCCACCACTTTAAGCTTGCTGCCACCACTTACTGCCACCACACTTTTAAGCTTGCTGCCCACCACTTTTAAGCTTGCTGCCCACCACTTTTAAGCTTGCTGGCCCACCACTTTTAAGTTGCTGCCACCACTTTTAGCTTGCTGCCACCACTTTTAAGCTTGCTGGCCACCACTTTTAAGCTTGCTGGCCACCACTTTTAAGCTTGCTGGCCACCACTTTTAAGCTTGCTGCCCACCACTTTTAAGCTTGCTGCCCACCACTTTTAAGCTTGCTGCCCACCACTTTTAAGCTTGCTGGCCACCACTTTTAAGCTTGCTGGCCACCACTTTTAAGCTTGCTGGCCACCACTTTTAAGCTTGCTTCCCACCACTTTTAAGCTTGCTGGCCACCACTTTTAAGCTTGCTGGCCACCACTTTTAAGCTTGCTGGCCACCACTTTTAAGCTTGCTGCCCACCACTTTTAAGCTTGCTGGCCACCACTTTTAAGCTTGCTTCCTCGAGTATAGAATCAATACTGTAATTATTTTTCGCAAGTTCTAAATTTGAATAAATTTTTCGAATGTCACTGAAAAATGTATTATCTAAAAATATAGAATAAATGGAAGGAAGGTAGGAGGGTAGGAAAGGGAGGAAAGGAAGAAAAGTAATGAAGGAAGGAGAGGAAGAACGGTAGGATTGAAGGGTGAAATTGCACAAAACAAGGACAAACAATATTGTCAATAATGAAATTGTATTATATTAAATTTCTGTAAATCTCTGCAACAAAACTGACTTTCAAGTCGTTTATATTTGTAGAACGTGCTAGGCCCAGGCACTGTAGTGTCACTGCCTGCCACTGTAGCATCACTAACACTGAAAGTATAAACGGCACTGTGGTTTCAATGGCACTGTAGTACTGACGACAGTGTAACAGAGCTGGCACTATAGCATCACTAACACTACCATCACTGCCCCTGCAGCATCACTGGCACTGCAACATCACTGACACTGCAGCATCAATGACACTGGGGCATCACTCTCAGAAGGCATCTATTCAGACGAGAGATAATCTGCTGCTCTCTGAGGCTAATGGAACAGTGTTCAGGACAGCCACTCAGACTCCATGGACTCACACAACTACTAATAATTTCCAACCACAGGTCACATGTATTAATTTTCATCCATTGACTGTGTTCATGCAATAATCCCGAAGAATGTTTTAGCACTGATCTCAAATGGTCACAGTCATTTCGATACACTGATTTGAATTGCCAGGCAATATAAGCATGCTCATACGTTTACTGAATGAAATTTTGTCTGATTTTTGTGTAGAATTCGCTTTTGACGTTAAATGTCCTATATATATTCAGTTACTCAAAGAATGCAAGCGGTAGCATATGTTTCTAGACGCTGTTTACAGGTGAAAGTATTGGTAAGCTCAGAAGACGTACAGACAAGACATTTATAGAGCCTGACCCAAGGAGACGTGTGCAGACAAGACACTTATAGAGCCTGACCCAAGTAGACGTGTGCAGACACGACACATATAGAGCCTGACCCAAAGAGACGTGTGCTGATACGACACATATAGGGCCTCACCCCAAGAAACAAGACAATAATACAAGACACACGCAGAGCCTAACTTCAAGGTGGTGACAAACATCGTAGCAATCTCCTGGTGATATCCTCACGGGGTTGAAAAATCCTGTGCTATTTTTCCAAGCACTGATCCCAAAAGCCTTTAAAGAAACCGCAGATAAACTGTCACTGTAAACTGGGAAGGTGGGGAAGAAGGATGCCACACTTCTTTAATGTTTTCCCAGTATACAAAGTTCAAATGGATATCGTATAATAACAAGACTCTCTCGCTATCAATCCATCAGACAGTTCATTTATAAATTGATGATAACAGTAAAGTGCATAAAAAATAAATGAATACTTAGGAGACAACCAGAATGAGTTAAGATATGGTAAATCTCGTCTTGAAATATCTTAAACTAACAGAAATATAGCAGGAGCGAGGATGGAAACCTGGATGGGATGGGCTGAGAACATATATTATTATATACAAAAAAATACAATGTGGCCTGAAAAACAATGTAGTTAATGTACCTCATTTTTTTATAAATTTGCTACATTATTGAAACAAATGATAATTTAGAAGAAAACTTATTAGCGTGTTACACAGGTGAGATAAGCATAAATGATTAACTTATTGGTTAATATCTTTCAAAGAGAACTTTACTGCCCCCATCCCTCGCTAAAACCGTAGGCTTGATACAGTACCTAGGAAATAAGAGGCAATTTAGTTTCATCCAAGGAAACTTTCATGTCCTTGGATTAAGTGTCCTTCATGGAGACTCCATCAAAGGTAAACAACGTACAAGTATGTCCTCTCGTAAAACAATTTACCTCCCTTAATTCCAGAAGTCAAGAGGTGTTTTTAGTTAAAGCGTGACAAAGGTAAAGCAAAGGTGCACTGATTACTCACTTGGTGCCTGGTCAAACTACACGTCCCTCACATGACACAGGTGAAGCAAAGGTGCACAGATGTCTCATCAAGCGGCAACTCAAGTCTCATGTCTCTCACCACCTCCGTCAACACCTATGAAAGTAAAGAGAGGATGAAAGAAACTATGATTGTTTTTCCAATAAGTAAATATCACACAGCCACGAAGCTTCACCAATGGTTGAATAATGCAAGTGCACGTTGAAATGTATTCAGCCAGTCAACATAACTCACATGAATACCTCTGAGTGTGAGGAAAATCTGCTTATAAATAAACATTATTTTATGGTACTTGCTATGGCTCAACCCGACTCTTCGTGAGAACTCGCAAAAATTGTCTTAAATTCGAGATATTCTTAATTATTCATGTGGGATTCTGATTAATGAGTATTGCTGCAGTAACAGAGTCACTGCTATATTAGTTTCAACATATTAGGAAACTAAAACGCAAATTAGATTTGGAGTAAACATGAATGTTGGTGGAAGTATTTATGATCAGGAGCTGCTAGAAGACTTATACAACAGTGCTCCCTCAGTCCCGGACTTGGTCCGGTTCTCAATACCGGACTTGGTCTGGTTCTCAGTCCCAAACTTGGTCTGGTTCTCAGTCCCGGACTTGGTCTGGTTCTCAGTACCGGACTTGGTCTGGTTCTCAATACCGGACTTGGTCTGGTTCTCAATACCGGACTTGGTCTGGTTCTCAATACCGGACTTGGTCTGGTTCTCAATACCGGACTTGGTCTGGTTGTAAACCACTGCGACTTACTCAATTACTCATAAACAGTCACATTATATTCCAGACCTCGAGGATCATATTAAGTCTACTTTAAAAAACTGTGTGGACTCTTGTTCTCAACCCGATCGTTCCACTTCCTAGCCACTATCGGGTTCCCTGAGTAGCTTTCACTTCGAAATCATGTCTCCCTTGGTTCTTTTTTCCAGTCTTGTGAGGCGAAGTTTCTTAGATCCGAGATTATCTCGTATCGTATCTCTGGATTTTCCTAATTTCTGGACTGGTGTTGCTTGGTCTATGATAGGTCTGACATGTGTCATACACAGGGTCTATGATAGGTCTGACATGTGTCATACACAGGGTCTATGATAGGTCTGACATGTGTAATACACAGGGTCTATGATAGGTCTGACATGTGTCATATACAGGGTCATATACTTTTGTTTGTCACTGTGTTCCTTCTGTTTTTAATTTTCTCTATCTCACACTATCATTCCCTTTTCTTTTCTATCTCATCCATTATCACATTTCCCTTTCCGCTCACTTCATTCGTCTCGCAGTACGACCTCCTCCTCAGTTCTATAATGCATTATTCTTTGTCTATCTTAATGATCTTTTCCCCGGCCTGCGGTGCTGCACCTCCCTCCCCCCTCCCTCCCTCCTTCACTTTCCTTTAATTCCTCATTCGACTCTACTTACCATTTCTGCATTACTCACTTTTTTCCGTGGCAGCGCCTCGCTAGCTTCTGGGAGGAAGAAGAGCTTTTTACCATGTTCTTCTTCATTAACACAGCTCCTCGCTAGCTTCTGGGAGGAAGAAGAGCTTTTTACCATGTTCTTCTTCATTAACACAGCTCCTCGCTAGCTTCTGGGAGGAAGAAGAGCTTTTTACCATGTTCTTCTTCATTAACACAGCGCCTCGCTAGCTTCTGGGAGGAAGAAGAGCTTTTTACCATGTTCTTCTTCATTAACACAGCGCCTCGCTAGCTTCTGGGAGGAAGAAGAGCTTTTTACCATGTTCTTCTTCATTAACACGCCCTCCTAGCTTCTGGGAGGAAGAAGAGCTTTTACCATGTTCTTCTTCATTAACACAGCTCCTCGCTAGCTTCTGGGAGGAAGAAGAGCTTTTTACCATGTTCTTCTTCATTAACACATTATTATCTAATATATATTAAATCATTACTAGATATCCCCGAAAGGAGGACTTTTAAGAGGGTACATTAATTGTTTTTTTCCTTCTTCCTCCAACTTTTCGATTTCATTTCGGTTGTAACTCGAGAACGTCTCATACAATCGACTTCAAATTTTCATCACTTGTGTTCGGTAACGAGGACCAAATTCTTGGAACACCTGGCACGTTCACGTTCCCTATGATCATAGTTGTTGAAGCCATTCCCAGCATCCTGGAATGGCTGGGATAACTTCCAAAATCCTCAGATGTCTAGAAGTTCGACGACGGCGGAGAGTCAAGTTCTAATGCAGGAGAAAATTTGATCATTTTATCTGTATGATACTGTGAAATTTTTATTCCCCTTAAATCATATAAAATAATTCTCAGTTTACCACTTCTGAACGACTTAAAAGTTTACTGAAGGAGTAAAATAGAAAAAAAAACACACACCGGAATCGTTGGTATCCTTGCCATAACTGGAAAATGACTCATCTGGTCGGCTTCAACTTGACACTATTGGCGTGATTTCCTGAACTCAAGACTCATGCTGCATAACTCCCATATATTTTCTGACTGACTTCAAAATCTTAGTGACGACGCCTTCTATAATAAGGATGATGATACCGCATTAGTAAAGTCCCAGTAGCTGCAAATTTATATTTTTACTAAAATATTTAAGTAACTTGGAATCGTTGGAATCAGATCAATTACTAGAGAATGCCTTTTCTGATTGGCTTCAAAATTTTACCATTGGTGGGATTTATTAAAATACAGCTTGTACTCTACCCTGCTAACTTTGCTAAGAAAATTATTTCCCGTGTAATTACTAGAGAATAACTCTTCAGATCACCTTCAAACCCTAAATACTAGTATATCTTAATAGTCTTAATATAAAGTATTTTTGTATTAATTTCGGGCTGCTTAGGTGCCAATCTGGCATTTTTTAGCTAATTTTTAACAATACACAAGATATCCTTCATTTTAAGAAAGCAAGACTTACAAGAGTGTCCCCTCAGTTCCGGACCTTCATTACACAGTAGACTAATACAGGGTGCAGCACAGTCCAGTACTAATGCACTTTCTGTGTCTATCAATAAAGCTCTGCGGTATCCCTTCTTTGCCAGCACCAGCCAGCAATATCTTTATCCCTGGCCACAGCAAAGTCGCCTTTCGATACATTTCTTTTACCGCTGAAGATGCAGCGTTCACCATAGCAACGATTTCAAAATGGTTTTCAGCATTTCTCTCTGCACAAACCACCATCAAATCTGCCTCTTGGGAAAATTGATATACATACAAAGGATGTAATTTCAGGTTTTTCTGGTGTTGTGGTCGACTATAAGAATACTGCACACACATTACATTTCCTCCTTTATTTTTAATAACTTTTTATTTCAATATTTAAAGAATTAATCTTAAATTTAAATTAACAGCGGAATACTGACTGAGGGGTTCTTCACATAATTCAACTGGACTTAAGTAGTATGTATATAATAAACTATTTTTGCAAAAGACTTTTATCATTATTTAGATATCTTGGTTGTTTGCTCAACAACACTGAGTGTAAGATGTGTTGCTCACGGGTAAACTCACAAGAAACACTGAGTGTAAGATGTGTTGCTCACGGGTAAACTAACAAGAAACACTTGAGTGTAAGATGTGTTGCTCGAGGGTAAACTCACAAGAAACACTGAGTGTAAGATGTGTTGCTCACGGGTAAACTCACAAGAAACACTGAGTGTAAGATGTGTTGCTCGAGGGTAAACTCACAAGAAACACTGAGTGTAAGATGTGTTGCTCACGGGTAAACTCACAAGAAACACTGAGTGCAAGATGTGTTGCTCGAGGGTAAACTCACAAGAAACACTGAGTGTAAGATGTGTTGCTCGAGGGTAAACTCACAAGAAACACTGAGTGTAAGATGTGTTGCTCGAGGGTAAACTCACAAGAAACACTTCAGTGTAAGATGTGTTGCTCACGGGTAAACTCACAAGAAACACTGAGTGTAAGATGTGTTGCTCGAGGGTAAACTCACAAGAAACACTGAGTGTAAGATGTGTTGCTCGAGGGTAAACTCACAAGAAACACTGAGTGTAAGATGTGTTGCTCACGGGTAAACTCACAAGAAACACTGAGTGTAAGATGTGTTGCTCGAGGGTAAACTCACAAGAAACACTGAGTGTAAGATGTGTTGCTCGAGGGTAAACTCACAAGAAACACTTGAGTGTAAGATGTGTTGCTCGAGGGTAAACTCACAAGAAACACTGAGTGTAAGATGTGTTGCTCGAGGGTAAACTCACAAGAAACACTGAGTGTAAGATGTGTTGCTCGAGGGTAAACTCACAAGAAACACTTGAGTGTAAGATGTGTTGCTCACAGGTAAACTCACAAGAAACACTTGAGTGTAAGATGTGTTGCTCACGGGTAAACTCACAAGAAACACTGAGTGTAAGATGTGTTGCTCGAGGGTAAACTCACAAGAAACACTGAGTGTAAAATGTGTTGCTCGAGGGTAAACTCACAAGAAACACTGAGTGTAAGATGTGTTGCTCGAGGGTAAACTCACAAGAAACACTGAGTGTAAGATGTGTTGCTCGAGGGTAAACTCACAAGAAACACTTGAGTTTAAGATGTGTTGCTCGAGGGTAAACTCACAAGAAACATTTGAGTGTAAGATGTGTTGCTCACGGGTAAACTCACAAGAAACACTTGAGTGTAAGATGTGTTGCTCGATGGTAAACTCACAAGAAACACTGAGTGTAAGATGTGTTGCTCGAGGGTAAACTCACAAGAAACACTGAGTGTAAGATGTGTTGCTCGAGGGTAAACTCCCAAGAAACACTTGAGTTTAAGATGTGTTGCTCGAGGGTAAACTCACAAGAAACACTGAGTGTAAAATGTGTTGCTCGAGGGTAAACTCACAAGAAACACTGAGTGTAAGATGTGTTGCTCGAGGGTAAACTCACAAGAAACACTTGAGTTTAAGATGTGTTGCTCGAGGGTAAACTCACAAGAAACACTTGAGTGTAAGATGTCTTGCTCACGGGTAAACTCACAAGAAACACTTGAGTGTAAGATGTGTTGCTCGAGGGTAAACTCACAAGAAACACTGAGTGTAAGATGTGTTGCTCGAGGGTAAACTCACAAGAAACACTGAGTGTAAGATGTGTTGCTCGAGGGTAAACTCACAAGAAACACTTGAGTTTAAGATGTGTTGCTCGAGGGTAAACTCACAAGAAACACTTGAGTGTAAGATGTCTTGCTCACGGGTAAACTACAAGAAACACTGAGTGTAAGATGTGTTGCTCGAGGGTAAACTCACAAGAAACACTGAGTGTAAGATGTGTTGCTCGAGGGTAAACTCACAAGAAACACTTGAGTGTAAGATGTGTTGCTCACGAGGTAAACTCACAAGAACAATGAGTGTAAGATGTGTTCTTCACGTAAACTCCAAACAAATGTAGAGTCTTTTCTGTCACGATTTAACACTCTGGTATCTATCTATATAAATGTTAATTATTATTCTGCTTTCCTGTCTACTGCTCTACTACTATGTACTACTACTACCATACTAATACTACTGTTAGCCATTATTATATACTAATTGACATTGCACTCTTCTACGCACTATTAATTGATACTAATCTGCTACTTTTAAACTACCATTACTACTACTTTTACACTAATAATACTATTACTATACTAATAACTGAAAAATTGGAACTATAATCACTTATTATTAAGAAGCTAAACCCTACGGTCAATGCAACTAAATATTACTACATTTTTCCCACTTCACTTAAAAAACCTTTGCAGTTGATACAGCAAAATAACCTAAAAATAAGCCATTAATCACTGTTTCTTCAAAGGAAAGTATCATGCTTTTTACCCGAGGGGTCGAACATTGAAACAGGGAATAGACTATCAAGTTGCAGTTCACTGTATCAGAGCTGTAACAGTGGTGCTGTTTCTAATACATGTAAATACCTACCATAGCATTAATTGTGGTGCTGTTTCAGATACTGTAATACTGAGACTGTTATATCAGTGGTGCTGTTTCGGGATAATGTAGATGCGTAGTCCTGTGTATACCAGTGGTGCTGTTTCTAGATACATGAAGATACTGTAGTATGTATACATTGATGCTGTTTCTAATCAGTAGATCATCTAGTACCTGTTATACCATGGTGCTGTTTCTAGATACATGAGATGACTGTAGACCTGTGTATACCAGTGGTGCTGTTTCTAGATACATGAGATACTGTAGTACCTGTGTATAGCAGTGGTGCTGTTTCTAGATACATGAGATACTGTAGTACCTGTGTATGCAGTGGTGCTGTTTCTAGATACATGTAGATACTGTAGTACCTGTGTATACCAGTGGTGCTGTTTCTAGATACATGTAGATACTGTAGTACCTGTGTAAAGCAGTGGTGCTGTTTCTAGATACATGTAGATACTGTAGTACCTGTGTATAGCAGTGGTGCTGTTTCTAGATACATGAAGATACTGTAGTACCTGTGTATAGCAGTGGTGCTGTTTCTAGATACATGTAGATACTGTAGTACCTGTGTATAGCAGTGGTGCTGTTTCTAGATACATGAAGATACTGTAGTACAGGAAGACACAGACAACCTCTACTTATACCATTATTATTAACTTTGTTGACTGTTCGTGTTGACATAGTTGCTAAACTAACAGCAGGAATACCTTCATCACTGTTTAAAGTAGTTCACTATCTAATGGAATCTAACGTCAATGTTTAGAAAGTGCTTGTAAAGCTGCAACTTAAATGATCGTATTGTCATCGCGCTTACACCTTCAAGAAGTAGTTTGTTCCATTCTGATATTATTGTTTGCACGCAGAGAGAGAGAGAGAGAAGAGAGAGAGAGAGAGAGAGAGAGAGAGAGAGAGAACGTGGGCGTGCAAAAAACTTTCAAAATCCACAGTAGTGATTACATAAATTTAATATGTAATTACTGCCAAAGTAATTAAGCAGTTTGATAAGCTAAAAATTGAAATATATAATATTGATGTAGTCATATACTGATTCATATATTGACTTATTTATTCTACTATTGTTATAGTTACTGTCAAGCATTAACCCTTAAGAATTTTACAGTGCCTGACGAATAAGAGGTAATTAAGTTTGATCAGAGGAAGAAAAGGAAGCTCCAGTTTGCTACATCAATAGAAATTAACAAAATTAATGAAGACTGGTGGCTAAAGTCTGGCAGCAAGGGAAGTATACTGAAATTTGGAGCGTGTATTTTCAGACGCATAGTAAACACTGTGGAGGACAGACAAGATATGAAGAAACGAAGAATCTTCACTAACATGAGCTTCTTGTGGAAGTAACATAGCTACCACCACTGAACGACCAACCAGCCTTCACTAACATGAGCTTCTTGTGGAAGTAACATAGCTACCACCACTGAACGACCAACCAGCCTTCACTAACATGAGCTTCTTGTGGACGTAACATAGCTACCACCACTGAACGACCAACCAGCCTTCACTAACATGAGCTTCTTGTGGAAGTAACATAGCTACCACCACTGAACGACCAACCAGCCTTCACTAACATGAGCTTCTTGTATGGACGTAACATAGCTACCACCACTGAACGACCAACCAGCCTTCACTAACAGAGCTTCTTGCGGACGTAACATAGCTACCACCACTGAACGACCAACCAGCCTTCACTAACATGAGGCTTCTTGCGGACGTAACATAGCTACACCACTGAACGACCAACCAGCCGTCACTAACATGAGCTTCTTGCGGACGTAACATAGCTACCACCACTGCACGACCAACCAGCCTTCACTAACATGAGCTTCTTGCGGACGTAACATAGCTACCACCACTGCACGACCAACCAGCCTTCACTAACATGAGCTTCTTGCGGACGTAACATAGCTACCACCACTGCACGACCAACCAGCCTTCACTAACATGAGCTTCTTGCGGACGTAACATAGCTACCACCACTGCACGACCAACCAGCCGTCACTAACATGAGCTTCTTGCGGACGTAACATAGCTACCACCACTGCACGACCAACCAGCCTTCACTGTTTGTGAAGGATTTTCTCTCAGATATGCAGACCAAATAATTTCATGCAATTCACACTCAGATCTGTAGATGGAACCAAAGAGACCTCTTATGTGTCATCAATATTAAGACCTGCAAGTGATGGTTGTGATGATAACGGTTATCATGAGCTGGACCACCTTCATGAGGTCAGCAAAATCAGCGCTCATATATATATATATAATAATATATATATATATATATATATATATATATATATATATATATATATATATCTTGCGAATTCCTAGCATATATATATATATATATATATATATATATATATATATATATATATATATATATATATATATATATATATATATATATATATATATTCAACACGTCAGCGTCTCCCACCGAGGCAGAATGACCAAAAAACGAAGCTCACCATCATTCACACATAATCACTGTTTTTACAGAGGTGCTCAGATACGACAGTTTAGATGTCACTCCAAACAGCAACTATCCCAAACCCCTCCTTTAAAGTGCAGGCACTGTACTTTCCACCTCCTGGACTCAAGTCCGGCTAACCGGTTTCTCTGAATCCCTTCACAAAATATTACCTTGCTCACACTCCAACAGCTCGTCAAGTCCCAAAAACCATTCATCTCCACTGCATTATGCGATATTACTTACCTGGACTTTTTAAGTAACCACAACTAAGTTGCAATCTTCAGCCACCAGCAAGAAAAAAAAACTCATTCGAGAACTTGATATATTTCGTGTCAAGATAATGTAAAATCCTCCAACTGATCCTACTGTTTCCTGTACCTCACTTTATAAACCCTCCATCTGTTCCTTCTACTGTCTCCTGTACTTCACTTTACAAACCCTGCATCTGTTCTTCATTCTACTGTCTCCTGTACTTCACTTTACATACCCTCCATCTGTTCCTCCTCCTCCTACTGTCTCCTGTACTTCACTTTACATACCCTCCATCTGTTCTTCATTCTACTGTCTCCTGTACTTCACTTTACAAACCCTCCATCTGTTCCTCCTCCTCCTACTGTCTCCTGTACTTCACTTTACATACCCTCCATCTGTTCTTCATTCTACTGTCTCCTGTACTTCACTTTACAAACCCTCCATCTGTTCCTCCTCCTCCTACTGTCTCCTGTACTTCACTTTACATACCCTCTTTCTGTTCCTCCTTCTAATGTCTCCTGTACTTCACTTTACATACCCTCTTTCTGTTCCTCCTTCTAATGTCTCCTGTACTTCACTTTACATACCCTCTTTCTGTTCCTCCTCCTACTGTCTCCTGTACTTCACTTTACAAACCCTCCATCTGTTCCTCCTCCTACTGTCTCCTGTACCTCACTTTATAAATCCTCCATCTGTTCCTCCTCCTCCTACTGTCTCCTGTACCTCACTTTATAAACCCTCCATCTGTTCCTCCTCCTCCTGCTGTCTCCTGTACCTCACTTTACAAACCCTCCATCTGTTCCTCCTCCTCTACTGTCTCCTGTACCTCACTTTACAAACCCTCCATCTGTTCCTCCTCCTCCTACTGTCTCCTGTACCTCACTTTATAAACCCTCCATCTGTTCCTCCTCCTCCTACTGTCTCCTGTACCTCACTTTATAAACCCTCCATCTGTTCCTCCTGATCCTACTGTCTCCTGTACCTCACTTTATAAACCCTCCATCTGTTCCTCCTGATCCTACTGTCTCCTGTACCTCACTTTATAAACCCTCCATCTGTTCCTCCTGATCCTACTGTCTCCTGTACCTCACTTTATAAACCATCCATCTGTTCCTCCTCCTCCTACTGTCTCCTGTACCTCACTTTATAAACACTCCATCTGTTCCTCCTGATCCTACTGTCTCCTGTACCTCACTTTATAAACCCTCCATCTGTTCCTCCTGATCCTACTGTCTCCTGTACCTCACTTTATAAACCCTCCATCTGTTCCTCCTCCTCCTACTGTCTCCTGTACCTCACTTTATAAACCCTCCATCTGTTCCTCCTCCTCCTGCTGTCTCCTGTACCTCACTTTATAAACCCTCCATCTGTTCCTCCTCCTCCTGCTGTCTCCTGTACCTCACTTTATAAACCCTCCATCTGTTCCTCCTCCTCCTACTGTCTCCTGTACCTCACTTTATAAACCCTCCATCTGTTCCTCCTCCTCCTACTGTCTCCTGTACCTCACTTTATAAACCCTCCATCTGTTCCTCCTCCCTCCTGCTGTCTCCTGTACCTCACTTTATAAACCCTCCATCTGTTCCTCCTCCTCCTACTGTCTCCTGTACCTCACTTTATAAACCCTCCATCTGTTCCTCCTCCTCCTACTGTCTCCTGTACCTCACTTTATAAACCCTCCATCTGTTCCTCCTCCTCCTGCTGTCTCCTGTACCTCACTTTATAAACCCTCCATCTGTTCCTCCTCCTCCTACTGTCTCCTGTACCTCACTTTATAAACCCTCCATCTGTTCCTCCTCCTCCTGCTGTCTCCTGTACCTCACTTTATAAACCCTCCATCTGTTCCTCCTGATCCTACTGTCTCCTGTACCTCACTTTATAAACCCTCCATCTGTTCCTCCTGATCCTACTGTCTCCTGTACCTCACTTTATAAACCCTCCATCTGTTCCTCCTGATCCTACTGTCTCCTGTACCTCACTTTATAAACCCTCCATCTGTTCCTCCTCCTCCTACTGTCTCCTGTACCTCACTTTATAAACACTCCATCTGTTCCTCCTGATCCTACTGTCTCCTGTACCTCACTTTATAAACCCTCCATCTGTTCCTCCTGATCCTACTGTCTCCTGTACCTCACTTTATAAACCCTCCATCTGTTCCTCCTCCTCCTACTGTCTCCTGTACCTCAATTTATAAACCCTCCATCTGTTCCTCCTCCTCCTGCTGTCTCCTGTACCTCACTTTATAAACCCTCCATCTGTTCCTCCTCCTCCTGCTGTCTCCTGTACCTCACTTTATAAACCCTCCATCTGTTCCTCCTCCTCCTACTGTCTCCTGTACCTCACTTTATAAACCCTCCATCTGTTCCTCCTCCTCCTACTGTCTCCTGTACCTCACTTTATAAACCCTCCATCTGTTCCTCCTGATCCTACTGTCTCCTGTACCTCACTTTATAACCCCTCTATCTGTTCCTCCTCCTCCTACTGTCTCCTGTACCTCACTTTATAAACCCTCCATCTGTTCCTCCTGATCCTACTGTCTCCTGTACCTCACTTTATAAACCCTCCATCTGTTCCTCCTCCTCCTGCTGTCTCCTGTACCTCACTTTATAAACCCTCCATCTGTTCCTCCTGATCCTACTGTCTCCTGTACCTCACTTTATAAACCCTCCATCTGTTCCTCCTCCTCCTACTGTCTCCTGTACCTCACTTTATAAACCCTCCATCTGTTCCTCCTGATCCTACTGTCTCCTGTACCTCACTTTATAAACCTCCATCTGTTCCTCCTCCTCTCTGTCTCCTGTACCTCACTTTATAAACCCTCCATCTGTTCCTCCTGATCCTACTGTCTCCTGTACCTCACTTTATAAACCCTCCATCTGTTCCTCCTCCTCCTACTGTCTCCTGTACCTCACTTTATAAACCCTCCATCTGTTCCTCCTGATCCTACTGTCTCCTGTACCTCACTTTATAAACCCTCCATCTGTTCCTCCTCCTCGCTGTCTCCTGTACCTCACTTTATAAACCCTCCATCTGTTCCTCCTATCCTACTGTCTCCTGTACCTCACTTTATAAACCCTCCATCTGTTCCTCCTCCTGCTGTCTCCTGTACCTCACTTTATAAACCCTCCATCTGTTCCTCCTCCTCCTACTGTCTCCTGTACCTCACTTTATAAACCCTCCATCTGTTCCTCCTCCTCCTACTGTCTCCTGTACCTCACTTTATAAACCCTCCATCTGTTCCTCCTCCTCCTGCACTGACGTGTATCACTGTTTGAAGACGTTTGCATTAACCTAACTTTGACTGCTGTTGCTTGGCGCAGTTAGTCACGTTTGTTTTAACTATTGAATAAGCACTTGAAAATCCTGAAATTTTATTGCTGAATGTTTCATAATGAATTTTGAACAACGAACCATAAACAGGAATTATAGATCAAGCAGTTTTATTGTGAATGTGAACCTCTGAAACCTGAACCATGAGACATGAAGATTGGCTTTCTTTTTTTCTTCTTCCCCTTCTTCTTGCCCTTATTTTCTCCTTCCTCTTTCAATCTCTTTCTTCCTCCCTTCTCTTTGTCTCCCCTCTTTTTTTTACTCCCTCCCTTCCTTCCTTCCTTCCCTCCCTCCTTCCTTCCTCACTCCTCACCAACAGCACCTTGCGTAACTTCATTACCCTGAGCTAAATGCATTAAATAAAGTAATTTCCCAGTGTGGAGTTGACAATTTGAGAGAGAGAAATTCCCATATCTGGAGAGGAACACTAAGGTGCCTGCCTGAGACAACACATGGAACACTAAGGTGCCTGCCTGAGACAACACATGGAACACTAAGGTGCCTGCCTGAGACAACACATGGAACACTAAGGTGCCTGCCAGAGACCTCACATGGAGAGGCAGGGGAGGGAGAATGAGGAACCTACCTGAGGCAACACATGGAGAGGCAGGGAAGGGAGAAAGAGGAACCTGCCTGAGGCAACACATGGAGAGGGAAGAGAGAGGAACTGATAGCCGGGAAAGACATGAAGTTAAGAGAGATAAGAGAAAGGAAGTAGAGGGTGTGAGGAACGAAGAGAGGAAGACCTGGGAAGGGAATGATGGAAGGAGTGGAAATAATGATGGGCATGGAAGAAACGTAAAAAGTAAATTAAGAGACAATGAGAAGACAAAGCGAAATGAAGATAAGGCTGATAATAGGCAGAAGGGAAGAAGGGGGTATGGAAAGATTAGAAGTGGAGGGAAAAGAGAGAGCAATGAGAAGGAAGAAGAAGAGTGGATGCCGGTAAAAAGTAAGCATCACACACGCAGTTCACAGGAAATTAAGAAGCGGAACCAAGAACTGGAGCTCAACACCAGAAAATTAATGTAAAGACACACACACACACGAAGAGAGTGAGAGAGTTTAATTGAACAAGGAAAATGCTAACTGAATAAGGACAATCTATGAAACTCCTTTTTCCTAAGTTTTAAGTTCTGTTGAAACTTATGTTGTGTGAGGCAACAAGAAACTTATGTTGTGTGAGGCAACATGAAACTTATGTTGTGTGAGACAACAAGAAACTTATGTTGTGTGAGGCAACATGAAACTTATGTTGTGTGAGGCAACATGAAACTTATGTTGTGTGAGACAACAAGAAACTTATGTTGTGTGAGGCAACATGAAACTTATGTTGTGTGAGGCAACATGAAACTTATGTTGTGTGAGGCAACAAGAAACTTATGTTGTGTGAGGCAAAAAGAAACTTATGTTGTGTGAGGCAACAAGAAACTTATGTTGAGTGAGGCAACATGAAACTTATGTTGTGTGAGGCAACATGAAACTTATGTTGTGTGAGGCAACATGAAACTTATGTTGTGTGAGGCTAAACATGAGAACTAATATTGTGTGAGGCAACAATGTGAGGCAACAGAAACTTATGTTGTGTGAGGCAACATGAACTTATGTTGTGTGAGAACAGAAACTTATGTTGTGTGAGGCAACATAGTGAAACTTATGTTGTGTGAGGCAACATAGAAACTTATGTTAGTGGCTGAACTTATGTTGGTGAGGTAACAAGAAACTTATGTTGTGTGAGGCAACATGAAACTTATGTTGTGTGAGGCAAAAAACTTATGTTGGTGAGGCAACAGAAACTTATGTTGTGTGAGGCAACAAGAAACTTATGTTGTGTGAGGCAACATGAAACTTATGTTGTGTGAGGCACAGAACTTATGTTGAGTGAGGCAACATGAAACTTATGTTGAGTGAGGCAACATGAAACTTATGTTGTGTGAGGCAACATGAAACTTATGTTGTGTGAGGCAACAAGAAACTTATGTTGTGTGAGGCAACATGGAACTTATGTTGTGTGAGGCAACATGAAACTTATGTTGAGTGAGGCAACATGAAACTTATTGTGAGCAACATGAACTTATGTTGAGTGAGCAAATGAAATTATGTGAGTGGCAACATGAAACTTATGTTGTGTGAGGCAACATGAAACTTATATTGTGTGAGGAACAGAAACTTATGTTGGTGAGGAACATGAACTTATAGTGTGAGGCAACATGAAACTTATGTTGAGTGAGGCAACATGAAACTTATGTTGAGTGAGGCAACATGAAACTTATGTTGAGTGAGGCAACATGAAACTTATGTTGAGTGAGGCATCATGGAACTGCACTGTATCACACCTTTCTCAATGTGAGGTAACGAGTTATGGGTCATGTGAGGCTCAAGTGACCAGTGTCAGAGTTCGGATGACGGGTGTCAGAGTTCGGATGACGGGTGACAGAGTTCGGATAACAGGTGTCAGAGTTCGGATGACGGGTGACAGAGTTCGGATAACAGGTGTCAGAGTTCGGGTGGCGGGTGCCAGAGTTCGTGTGACTGGTGACAGAGTTCGGATGACGGGTGTCAGAGTTCGGGTGACGTGTGTCAGAGTTCGTGTGACTGGTGACAGAGTTCGGATGACGGGTGTCAGAGTTCGGATGACGGGTGACAGAGTTCGGATGACGGGTGACAGAGTTCGTGTGACGTGTGTAAGAGTTCGGATGACGGGTGACAGAGTTCGGGTGACGGGTGTCAGAGTTCGGATGACGGGTGTCAATATATATATATATATATATATATATATATATATATATATTGACATTTAAGGGATGTGCCAAAATATTGGTATCGGTATCGGCGGGTATCGGTAATTTTTACGGTATCGGTACTGAAGTGTGAGTATCAGGAGTGAGGCTGAAAGCCACTGCAGTGCGGAGGCTGTGTGTGTGTGTGTGTGTGTGTGTGTGTGTGTGTGTGTGTGTGTGTGTGTGTGTGTGTGTGTGTGTGTGGTGTTGGGAATCGTGCCACTTGCAGAGATGGTAAGTGATAAATCAAGTCTCCAGAGCTTACAGTCACACGCCGCCCGGTTTGACCCGGTGTCCATAACCAGAGGTGGGCAGCCAGTGAAGGTATGGTGGGCAGCCAAGGAAGGTGTGGTGGGCAGCCAGGGAAGGTGTGGTGGGCAGCCAGGGAAGGTGTGGTGGGCAGCCAGGGAAGGTGTGGTGGGCAGCCAGGGAAGGTGTGGTGGGCAGCCAGGGAAGGTGTGGTGGGCAACCAAGGAAGGTGTGGTGGGCAGCCAGGGAAGGTGTGGTGGGCAGCCAGGGAAGGTGTGGTGGGCAGCCAAGGAAGGTGTGGTGGGGAGCTAGGGATGGTGTGGTGGGCAGCCAAGGAAGGTGTGGTGGGCAGCCAGGGAAGGTGTGGTGGGCAGCCAGGGAAGGTGTGGTGGGCAGCCAGGGAAGGTGTGGTGGGCAGCCAGGGAAGGTGTGGTGGGCAAGCCAAGGAAGGTGTGGTGGGCAGCCAGGGAAGGTGTGGTTGGCAGCCAGGGAAGGTGTGGTGGGCAGCCAGGGAAGGTGTGGTGGGCAGCCAGGAAGGTGTGGTGGGGCAGCCAGGGAGGTTGGTGGGCAGCCAGGAAGGTGTGGTGGGCAGCCAGGAAGGTGTGGTGGGCAGCCAGGAAGGTGTGGTAGGGCAACCAAGGAAGGTTGGTGGGCAGCCAGGGAAGGTGTGGTTGGCAGCCAAGGAAGGTGTGGTGGGCAGCCAGGAAGGTGTGGTGGGCAGCCAAGGAAGGTGTGGTGGGCAGCCAGGAAGGTGTGGTGGCAAGCAGTTAGCGGTGGTGGACAAGCCAGGTTAAAGGTGTGTGGTGTCAGCCAGGGAAGGGTGTTGGTACAGAGCCAGGGAAGGTGTAGGTGACAGCCAGGTGTCACCAGGTGTAACTAGAAAGTGCTACCAGGTGTACATGAGAAAGTGTCTCAGGGTATACACTGAAGTGTCTACCAGGGTGTATACCTAGAAAGTGTCTACCAGGGTGTACACTGAGAAAGTGTCTACCAGGGTATACACTGAGAAAGTGTCTACCAGGGTATACACCTAGAAAGTGTCTACCAGGGTATACACTGAGAAAGTGTCTACCAGGGTGTACACCTAGAAAGTGTCTACCAGGGTGTACACTGAGAAAGTGTACTATACTGTACACCTTGTACCCTGTTTATACTATACTGTACCCTGTTTCTACAATATCTGAAACCTATTTATATCATACTGTATCCTTTTTACCATATTTGTACCGTTTATACTATACTGTACCGTTTGTATCATATATGTACCCTAATTATACCATACTGCATCGTCTTTACACCATACTTGTACCGTTTATACCATATTGTATCCTAATTGTACTATACTTGTACCCTATGCATACCACAGTGTACCCTGTACCATATTTGCATACTGAAAGTTATGGCTGACTGAAGGTTAATGCCCCCTCTCTCTCTCTCTCTCTCTCTCTCTCTCTCTCTCTCTCTCTCTCTCTCTCACTCTCTCTCTACCTTATATGTAAGTTAATTAATAGTAAATTGACTGTTGACCTTTTAATTAAGTCCGCAGTAAAGCTTTTGCCAAGGCCAAGCTCTGACGGGAGCTGGAACCAAGCTTTGACGGGAGCTGGAACCAAGCTTTGACGAGCTGGAACCAAGCTTTGACGGGAACTGAACCAAGCTTTGACGAACTGACCAGCTTTGACGGGAACTGGAACCAGCTTGCGGAACTGGAACCAAGCTTTGACGGGAACTGGAACCAAGCTTTGACGGGAACTGGAACCAAGCTTTGACGGGAACTGGAACCAAGCTTTGACGGGAATTGGAACCAAGCTTTGACGGGAATTGGAATCAAGCTTTGACGAGAATTGGAACCAAGCTTTGACGGGAGTTGGAACCAAGCTTTGATGCTAGTTGGGTCCAGGTAACAGCTCATAGCTTGTTAAACACTTGTTGCAACACTTATCCTTAATCATGTTGAAGTCTCTAGTGAGAGATGAGTATGAGTGTGTGATCGTGTGCGTGTTAGTGTGCATTTGAGTGTGAGAGGGAGAGTGTGAGTGCATGCGAGTGTGCTTGTGAGAATTCGTGAGAGTGCATGTATCAGAGTAACTGAGAGTCACAGACAACAGTCTTGACACTGCCTTCCACAACAACCTCTTCTCCAGTTACACCATGTGTCTTTGAAGTGTCGGTTTAGCATTCCTGTCTAACCTAACATGCCTGCCTAACCTAACATTCCTGCCTGACCTAACATTCCAGCCTGACCTAACATTCCTGCCTGACCTAACATTCCTATCTAACCTAACATTCCTACCTGACCTAACATTCCTGCCTGACCTAACATTCCTGCCTGACCTAACACGCCTGTCTAACCTAACATTCCTGCCTGACCTAACATTCTTATCTAACCTAACATTCCTGCCTGACCTAACATTCTTATCTAACCTAACAGTCCTGCCTGACCTAACATATCTATCTAACCAAACATTCCTGTCTGACCTAACATTCCTGCCTGACCTAACATTCCTGCCTGACCTAACATTCCTGCCTGACCTAACACGCCTGTCTAACCTAACATTCCTGCCTGACCTAACATTCTTATCTAACCTAACATTCCTGCCTGATCTAACATTCCTGCCTGACCTAACATATCTATCTAACCTAACATTCCTGTCTGACCTAACATTCCTGCCTGACCTAACATTCCTGCCTGACTTAACATCCCTATCTAACCTAACATTCCTGCCTGACCTAACATTCCTATCTAACCTAACATTCCTGCCTGACCAAACATTCCTGTCTAACCTAACATTCCTGCCTGACCTAACATTTCTGCCTGACCTAACATTCCTGCCTGACCTAACATTCCTGCCTGACCTAACATTCCTGTCTAACCTAACATTCCTGCCTGACCTAACATTCTTATCTAACCTAACATTCCTGCCTGACCAAACATTCCTGTCTAACCTAACATTCCTGCCTGACCAACATTCCTGTCTAACCTAACATTCCTGCCTGACCAAACATTCCTGTCTAACCTAACATTCCTGCATGACCAAACATTCCTGTCTAACCTAACATTCCTGCCTGACCTAACAATCCTGCCTGACCTAGCATTACACCCAAATATTTCTTATTTTCAGTTGTTTAATCACATTAGGTTAGAGTAACGGATATTGATCTATTTTTGCATATAATCAAGACAGTAACGAAAAAAAGAATGATACCTAGACCTGCTTATGCGTTAAAATCTTCGTTTTCTCCAAAATTCGAGTGATAAATGCACCGCGACTGTTATATGGACACAATATGGACATATGGACACAATACCCAGTGTCCAGGAAACAGGTAGCAGCTGCTCATCTTGTTGTTAGGCAGGGTTCAAGTGTCCTCAGAACTGAGGCTAGACACTTTCAACAATATTACTGAAGATGGGACGAGAAATAAGAGCGAGCAGCCGAGTCTTCAAACCTTGAATTTTTCACTAGAGATTCCTTGTAAACATTGGTCCTTGGACAAAGGTAATATACACTGAGATGAGTGTGTATTCCTCACTGCATATACACTGTATGTATTCCTCACTGCATATACACTGTGTGTATTCCTCACTGCATATACACTGTGTGTATTCCTCACTTCATATACACTACGATGAGTGTATTCCTCACTGCATATACACTGAGATGAGTGTATTCCTCACTGCATATACACTGAGTGTATTCCTCACTGCATATACACTGAGATTAGTATATTTCTCACTGCATATACACTAAGATGAGTGTATTCCTCACTGCATATACACTGATATTTCTCACTGCATATACACTGAGATGAGTGTATTTCTCACTGCATATACACTGTATTCCTCACTGCATATACACTGAGATGAGTGTATTTCTCACTGCATATACACTGAGATGAGTGTATTCCTCACTGCATATACACTGAGTGTATTCCTCACTGCATATACACTGTATTCCACACTGCATATACACTGTATTCCTCACTGCATATACACTGAGATGATTGTATTCCTCACTGCATATACACTGTATTCCTCACTGCATCACTATACTGTATTCTCACTGCATATACACTGTATTCCTCACTGCATATACACTGTATTCCTCACTGCATATACACTGTATTCCTCACTGCATATACACTGTATTCCTCACTGCATATACACTGTGTATTCCTCACTGCATATACACTGAGATGAGTGTATTCCTCACTGCATATACACTGTATTCCTCACTGCATATACACTGTATTCCTCACTGCATATACACTGTATTCCTCACTGCATATAACGATGTGATTCCTCACTGCTATACACTGAGGTGAGTGTATTCCTCACTGTATATACACTGTATTCACACTGAGATAGTGTGACATGTATTCTCACCTAGTACACTGTATTCCTCATCATAACTGAGGTAGTGTATCTCATGTTACACTGAGATGTGTGCATTCTAAGAATAAATACGAGTTTAATTTAATCAACATTGAAGAGTTCTTAGCGTTGTTGTGTGGGTGACTTTGAGCCTTAACGACACATGAGCAATTAATAGACTGTAAACCTAATTACATATGTACTCCATCATCGTGGTCAAATAAAATAATTATAATAGAGAATAAATGTATTTTATTATTGAGTATTATCAGGAATATGAATTATTGTGATACGATTTATATTCTATGGGTTATTGATGCTGATATTAATATAAATATGATATGGATTATGATATGAATTTTGGTTGCATGAACTATCTTTATTATTGTTTAAATATGGTAAATAATATATTACTAATTTATGAGTGCTGGACATATTATCATGGGAGACATCAAAATATTATGATTGCTACACTAGTTGCAAGATCACCAATGATATGAATAATTCACGAGGGGTGAGTGATCCTTCCTCAATAAATTACTATCGTATATTCCTAACATTTTATTTCCCTGTCTTTAACTGCCAATTAAAATTCACATAAATCACAGAGTTGAGACGCTGGAGGTTATTAGTGTTGCTGTTGTGTGTTGATATATGATGTGTGTTACTCTGCTGGTATATTGCGATATACTCTCATAACTGACACTCAGTGGGTTGAGCTACTAAGTCTTACAGACACGGTCTTCAACACCTCCCTGGGAACACCAATCAGCGGACACCTGTCTTAAAGAAACAGTATTCGTGGGGCAGCCAAAGCAAAGTAAGTCAAAGTAAGTAAGTTGAGCAGTGTTGCTGCAGCAGGTCTACTGTCAAAACATTAACACCAGCAAAGTTAAGCAGACTTTGCTTGCAACTGTCTTGGTGTCTTATAAGGAAGATCAGTAGCCGGGGTATTTATGGGATTGAGGGCTAGGTGTGTGTGTGTGATATTTTCAACATTCGCCTAGTAACTAGGTGTGTGTATGTGTGATATTTTCAACATTCGCCTAGTAACTAGGTGTGTGTATGTGTGATATTTTCAACATTCGCCTAGTAACTAGGTGTGTGTATGTGTGATATTTTCAACATTCGCCTAGTAACTAGGTGTGTATTGTGATATTTTCAACATTCGCCTAGTAACTAGGTGTGTGTATGTGTGATATTTTCAACATTCGCCTAGTAACTAGGTGTGTGTATGTGTGATATTTTCAACATTCGCCTAGTAACTAGGTGTGTGTATGTTGATATTTTCAACATTCGCCTAGTAACTAGGTGTGTTGTGTGATATTTTCAACATTCGCCTAGTAACTAGGTGTGTGTATGTGTGATATTTTCAACATTCGCCTAGTAACTAGTGTGTGTATGTTGATATTTTCAATCATTGCCTAGTAACTAGGTGTGTGTATGTGTGATATTTTCAACATTCGCCTAGTAACTAGGTGTGTGTATGTGTGATATTTTCAACATTCGCCTAGTAACTAGGTGTGTGTATGTGTGATATTTTCAACATTCGCCTAGTAACTAGGTGTGTGTATGTGTGATATTTTCAACATTCGCCTAGTAACTAGGTGTGTGTATGTGTGATATTTTCAACATTCGCCTAGTAACTTCAGCAAGGATCTACGCATTAGTATGGAATATCTAAGATGGTTCGTTTAAATTATCAAGGTCAGGACTGAGCTCGTCTGCATAGCTAATTTCACCGAATTTTCTTAACATAAACTCGTAAGACATTTACAGTCCCGAAACAGTGAACCATGGAGATGGTGGCACCATAACCACCACTAACACCAATAAAATCACCATTATCACCATTCCCACTTCATTAAACACCGTTCCCACCACACCCCCACCAATAAAATCACCACTGTCACTATTAACACCATTCCCACCACCACCATTAAAATCATTACTAGCACCATCCCCTCACTACCACCAACACCATCCCCCCACCCCCACTATTCCTCCACCTCCACCAGAATCATCAATACACGAAGAAATGCTACCGACTCACTCTCCTATGTTGTGTGGTTGGTGGGGTGCCAACAGTGTCTCCCCGAGAGGAGGGATGTGGCTGGTGGAGGAAGGGAGGGAAGGAGGGAAGTAGTGTTGGAGGGAACCGCCTGCCAGAGGTATACCAAATGTTTGGGATCCAAGATAAATAGGAAGACAACGAGCATCGCAGCAGCACACCAACACTGTGGTGACCACGGAGGCAAGTGCACTGTTCCCAGTGTCCACTACGTCATCTGAGGGGCAGATGCCGATAGAAGGCGGAGACTGTGCTGTGGCTATGCAGTCCCTTGTATTTAAAAAGATAAGTTTTAATCAGAATATGGAGCTTGTTCTTCAGTGGCTGTGCGTTCGACAGCACTAAGATTTGAGTGCACCAAGATCTTCTGCCCTCTCCCTCCCCGCATCAGTGCCTCTGAGATCTGTGGCGAATGGTTAGCAATGTTTACTAGTAAACGCTGGGACTCGGTTTTCTCCAGCGTGCATTTACGCATGATCGTCTTCACAATGGTCTTAACTGAGTCTGTCAAGTCACAGCAACCTTGGTGAAGGTCGTGATTGTTGACATTCCTTGGGGGCTGAGGTGTAATAAGGCGTGGCTGGCGAGGTTGAGCTAGGGTACTCTCCTCTGGTGGCTGTTGTGGTAGATGTGTTAGCGGTAGCTTGTTCCTGCAACACAGAGCCTGGTGGCTGCTGTTGTAGAGTGGGAGTTTAAGCAGCAGTGCCAGAAGACGGCTAAGCAAGAGTGTGGCAATGTCGTTGATGTTTCTTCTGCTTTCTCAGGCAAGGAAGGCAGGTCTGGGTTCTGTGATGCTGGAGCTTCCCCTGGGAGAGGTGATTTCTTTGCCCACAGGTGGAGACTGGACACCCAGGTGTTTTCCATGCTGCCCTCTCCTTGCATGGAGACTTCTAGGCACGGAGCCTCTTACCGCAGCAAAATCACCCAAAAGTTCATCAAAATTTGTTTGTCTAAGTTTGTCACTTTCAAATGCACGGAATGTTCAGTGCAGACAACATCTCTTGAGACATTGTGGCCCTTAATTCATTTTTAGTTCTTTTGAGGCTTGAAAAAGAGTTCTCTCCCGAGCAGTTAGTGACCATTAAGCTAAGAAATAACCGCAAGATTCCTTCCACATTACCTGGAGTATACCTGGATAGAGTTCCAGGGGTCAACGCCCCTGCGGCCCGGTCTGTGACCAGGGAAGACCATCTGAATTTTCCTTGTATATAATATGATAAAGGTCTGTATGAGACTGACTGCTCTTCTGTTGGCCTATGGCTTTGTCTCACGTACAAGTGAAAGTGCAAAGTTCATCAGTAACACAGTGGCTACAAGAGGCCAATATATCTGAAATACGTAGGGAGACACTGGTCACAGAAATAGCAAACATCGAACTAAAACTAAAGGAATCTTACAGGAATCAAGAAACGCGGGAAGAACTAAAAGCCATAAATGAAATTGAAAGAAACCCAAAGTATTTCTTTTCTTATGCCAAATCAAAGTCGAGAACAACATCCAGTATTGGGCCCCTACTTAAACGGGATGGGTCCTACACAGATGACAGCAAGAAAATGAGTGAGCTACTAAAGTCCCAGTATGACTCAGTTTTTAGCGAGCCGCTAACCAGACTGAAAGTCGAAGACCTAAATGAATTTTTTATAAGAGTGCCACAGAAATTGGTAGACGCAAGCCTATCTGACATTACCCTGACGCCAAATGATTTCGAAAAGGCGATAAATGACATGCCCATGCCCAGACTCATGTTAAAAGCACTATCACGTGCTTTTAACATCCTATGGAGAGGGAGCATGGACACTGGGGTCGTCCCGCAGTTACTAAAAACAACATACATAGCCCCACTCCACAAAGGGGGCAGTAAAGCAATAGCAAAGAACTACAGACCAATAGCACTAACGTTCCATATCATAAAAATCTTTGAAAGGGTTCTAAGAAGCAAGATCGCCACTCATCTAGATACCCATCAATTACACAACCCAGGGCAGCATGGGTTTAGAGCAGGTCGCTCCTGTCTGTCCCAACTACTGGACCACTACGACAAGGTCCTGGATGCTCTAGAAGACAAACAGAATGCAGATGTTATATACACAGACTTTGCAAAAGCTTTTGACAAGTGTGACCATGGTGTAATAGCACACAAAATGCGTGATAAAGGAATAACAGGAAAAGTTGGTAGATGGATCTATAATTTACTAACAAGTAGAACACAGAGTAATAGTCAACAGAGTAAAGTCTGAGGCGGCTACGGTGAAAAGCTGTTCCACAAGGCACAGTACTCGCTCCCATCCTGTTCCTCATCCTCATATCGGACATAGACAGGGATATAAGTCACAGTGCCGAGTCTTCCCTTGTTGATGACACCCGAATCTACATGACAGTGTCCACCATTGAAGACACTGCAAGACTCCAAGCAGACATCAACCAAATCTTTAAATGGGCTGCAGAAAACAATATGAAGTTCAATGATGAGAAATTTCAATTACTCCGATATGGAAAACGTGAGAAAATTAAAATCTCATCGGAGTATAAAACAAATTCCAACCACACAATAGAGCGAAAAACTAATGTCAAAGACCTGGGAGTGATCATGTCAGAGGATCTCACCTTCAAGGACCATAACACTGTAGCAATCGCATCTGCCTGAAAAATGACAGGATGGATAATGAGAACCTTCAAAACCAGGGATGCCAAGCCCATGTTGACACTTTTCAGGTCGCTTATTCTATTTAGGCTGAAATATTCATGCACAATAACTGCACCTTTCAAGGCAGGTGAAAATGCTGACCTAGAAAATGTGCAGAGAACCTTCACGGCACGCATAACTGCGATAAACCACCTCAACTACTGGGAACGCTTAAGTTCCTAAACCTGTACTCCCTAGAACGCAGGCGGGAGAGATACATTATTATATACACTTGGAAAATTTTAGAGGGATTAGTACCAAACTTGCACACGAGAGTCACTCCCTACGAAAGCAAAAGACTTGGCAGACGATGTAACATCCCCCCAATGAAAAGCAGGGGTGCCACTAGCACGTTGAGGACAACACAATAAGTGCCAGGGGCCCAAGACTGTTCAACTGCCTCCCAGCATACATAAGGGGGATTACCAATAAACCCCTGGCTGTCTTCAAGCAGGCACTGGACAGGTACCTAAAGTCGGTACCTGACCAGCCAGGCTGTGGTTCGTACGTTGGACTTCGTGCGGCCAGCAGTAACAGCCTGGTTGATCAAGCCCTGATCCAACATGAGGCCTGGACACAGACCAGGCCGCAGGGGCGTTGACCCCTGAAACTCTAAACTCCAGGTAAGTGTCAGGTCAACATATTCTGGGTGTTATGTTGTCATCAACAGTTCAACATCTTGCTGAATCTCTTGTTAGATGGTGTCACATTAGCATGATAGGAAAACATTTGTTCAACAGTACATAGCAGCTCTTCTTAAAATGGCTTCAAGTGCGTCTGCTATAGGAATAAAGGATTTCATCCTAAACTTATCTCTTGAAAAGAGTTCATCTAAGACATCAGGAGCAGGTGCACTTCCCTTGTTTCCTTACTTTATGTCTCCTTGTGACACTTCTGTGGTTAACATTTGGCAAGGTGGCTTTTGCTTGTTGGTCAAGCTCACCAAAATCTTCTCTAATTTTGCTTAAAACAATCCTGAAGTGAACTGTACAAACATGCACAAGTACTCAAAAAAAGTTCTTATTTCTGAATGGCTTTGCTCACCTTGCGAAAATGACCCAGCACACGGGTCCAAAAATGCAGCATATAAACACAAATTCCAGTTCTTCCATTTTGTGCAAAAGATTGTTAGCTTGAAGCTTGGTATGAACCTTCTTATTAACATCAGAGTATGACTGAGGACCTCAGTCAACTTATCTATCTTACTGTTTTCCTGGAAGGATAAAATCAATATAGAAAACAATACTAGTGTCGAGTTATTGGCTTAACAACTACTCGCGTTGAAGAATAAAGGTCAGAATATAGCTACTACTACTACTTCTGCTAATATTACTGCTTATACTACTGCTAATACTTCTGCTACCATTGCTACTGCAGCAACTCTTGCTACTACATTAACAGTCACACTGCCTTATGAAACCATTGAGCTCTCTCAAGGTCACAAAGTAACAAATAACTTTCTACCAAGTGCTACACTCCTTTCAACTCCTTGAAAGCTGACCAGCTGTTTTTGAGACGAGGAGACTGTGTCACTCTCACAAGATCTTTGTGAGATGAAGAGACTGTGTCACTCTCACAAGATCTTTGTGAGATGAAGAGACTGTGTCACTCTCACAAGATCTTTGTGAGATGAAGAGACTTGTGTCACTCTCACAAGATCTTTGTGAGATGAAGAGACTGTGTCACTCTCACAAGATCTTTGTGAGATGAAGAGACTGTGTCACTCTCACAAGATCTTTGTGAGATGAAGAGACTGTGTCACTCTCACAAGATCTTTGTGAGATGAAGAGACTGTGTCACTCTCACAAGATCTTTGTGAGATGAAGAGACTGTGTCACTCTCACAAGATCTTTGTGAGATGAAGAGACTGTGTCACTCTCACAAGATCTTTGTGAGATGAAGAGACTGTGTCACTCTCACAAGATCTTTGTGAGACGAGTAGACTGTGTCACTCTCACAAGATCTTTGTGAGACGAGGAGACTGTGTCACTCTCACAAGATCTTTGTGAGACGAGGAGACTGAAGTTTCCGGCCATAACAAGGTCGGCGAGATCTGTGGCTGCATCAGCGCTCATTTCGCTCATTTGCAAGATGTGAAATTGGCAAGATCACTGTCATGAAATATGTACGAGGTGGGAGGGAGAGGGCGAGAGAGAGAGAGAGAGAGAGAGAGAGAGAGAGAGAGAGAGAGAGAGAGAGAGAGAGAGATGGAGAGAGATAGTGACGCAGCAAAGATATATAATAATGGAAATAGCGTGAAGGACTAGTGGGAACTAGAGAAAAGAAGTTAAGCGAGTGCATCAAGAGAGATAAGGCAGTATTGTATTTTTCATTAAAATCTCATTTGACTAAATCTCGCTCTCTCGATCTTCGCTAAGGTTTTATTAATGTTTTCCAAATATCACAGTTCCAGCAGCTGATGTGGCAAAACAAACACACGAACACACTCACACACACATACCGCAGACGGAGTACAGTCTAGGGGGCCAGAGACTACAAACCTCACTCAAGGAAAAGGATCTTGGGGTAAGTATAACACCGGGCACATCTCCGGGTCGCACATCAACCAAATAACTGCTGCAGCATACATGCGCTGTATAACCTCTGTGGTTTAGCGCTTCTATTTGATTATAATAATAATAATGCTGCAGCATACGGACGCCTGGCAAACCTAAGAACAGCTTTCCGATATCTTAATAAGGAATCGTTCAGGACCCTGTACACTGTACACTGTGTACGTTAGGCCTATATTGGAGTATGCAACACCAGTTTGGAACCCACACCTAGCCAAGCATGCAAGGAAGCTAGAGAAAGTGCATAGGTTTGCAACAAGACTAGTCCCGGAGCTAATGGGTATAACCTACGAGGAGAGGTTGAGGGAAATCGACCTGACGACAATGGAAGACAGGAGAGATAGGGGAATATGATAACGACATATAAAATACTGAGAGGAATCGACAAGGTGGACAGAGACAGGATGTTCCAGAGATGGGACACAGCAACAAGGGGACACAGTTGGAAGTTGAAAACTCAGATGAATCACAGGGATGTTAGGAAGTATTTTTTCAGTCACAGAGTGGTCAGAAAGTGGAATAGTCTGGGAAGTGATGTAGTGGAGGCAGGATCCATTCATAGCTTTAAGAAGAGGTATGATGAAGCTCATGGAGCAGGAAAAGTGACCTAGTAGCGGCCAGTGAAGAGGCGGGGACAGGAGCTATGAATCGACCCCTGCAACCACAACTAGGTGAGTACACACACACACACACACACACACACACACTCACATTTCTCACTGTCTCTGCTTGTAGTTCAAACTACTCATTGTTTCTTTTATTTAAGATGATCACTTCCCATTACCCAGGAGCTCTATCACAACTGCACGTTGAGAAATTGTCCAGCAATATATTAATAAAAATAATAATTAAAAATACTTATTATAATAATAATAATTAATAGTACTTAGAATAATAATAATAATTAATAGTACTTATAATAATAATAATAATAATTAATGGTACTTATAATAATAATAATAATTAACGGAAGTATCATGATGTGTGTGGTTATTGTGAGAGTATGTCATGTATCCATGATGTACCTCAGAACCAGTGCGCCATGTATCAATGATGTACCTCAGAACCAGTGTGTCATGTATCAATGATGTACCTCAGAACCAGTGTGTCATGTATCAATGATGTACCTCAGAACCAGTGTGTCATGTATCCATGATGTACCTCAGAACCAGTGTGTCATGTATCAATGATGTACCTCAGAACCAGTGCGCCATGTATCAATGTACCTCACAACCAGTGTGTCATGTATCCATGATGTACCTCAGAACCAGTGCGCCATGTATCAATGTACCTCACAACCAGTGTGTCATGTATCCATGATGTACCTCACAACCAGTGTGTCATGTATCAATGATGTACCTCAGAACCAGTGCGTCATGTATCCATGATGTACCTCAGAACCAGTGTGTCATGTATCAATGTACCTCACAACCAGTGTGTCATGTATCCATGATGTACCTCAGAACCAGTGTGTCATGTATCAATGTACCTCACAACCAGTGTGTCATGTATCAATGATGTACCTCAGAACCAGTGCGCCATGTATCAATGATGTACCTCACAACCAGTGTGTCATGTATCCATGATGTACCTCACAACCAGTGTGTCATGTATCCATGATGTACCTCAGAACCAGTGCGCCATGTATTAATGATGTACCTCAGAACCAGTGTGTCATGTATCAATGATGTACCTCACAACCAGTGTGTCATGTATCAATGATGTACCTCACAACCAGTGTGTCATGTATCATGATGTACCTCAGAACCAGTGCGCCATGTATCAATGATGTACCTCAGAACCAGTGCGCCATGTATCAATGTACCTCACAACCAGTGTGTCATGTATCCATGATGTACCTCAGAACCAGTGTGTCATGTATCAATGATGTACCTCAGAACCAGTGTGTCATGTATCAATGATGTACCTCAGAACCAGTGTGTCATGTATCATTGTACTTCAGGACCAGTGTCATGTATCACTGTACTTCAGGACCAGTGTCATGTATCACTGTACTTCAGGACCAGTGTCATGTATCACTTTACTTCAGGACCAGTGTCATGTATCACTGTATCTCAGGACCAGTGTCATGTATCACTACTTCAGGACCAGTGTCATGTATCACTTTACTTCAGGACCAGTGTCATGTATCACTGTATCTCAGGACCAGTGTCATGTATCACTGTACTTCAGGACCAGTGTCATGTATCACTTACTCAGGACCAGTGTCATGTATCACTGTATCTCAGGACCAGTGTCATGTATCACTGTACTTCAGGACCAGTGTCATGTATCACTTACTTCAGACCAGTGTCATGTTTCACTGTATCTCAGGACCAGTGTCATGTATCACTGTACTTCAGGACCAGTGTCATGTATCACTTTACTTCAGGACCAGTGTCATGTTTCACTGTATCTCAGGACCAGTGTCATGTATCACTGTACTTCAGGACCAGTGTCATGTATCACTGTATCTCAGGACCAGTGTCATGTATCACTGTACTTCAGGACCAGTGTCATGTATCACTTTACTTCAGGACCAGTGTCATGTTTCACTGTATCTCAGGACCAGTGTCATGTATCACTTTACTTCAGGACCAGTGTCATGTATCACTGTATCTCAGGACCAGTGTCATGTATCACTGTATCTCAGGACCAGTGTCATGTATCACTTTACTTCAGGACCAGTGTCATGTATCACTGTATCTCAGGACCAGTGTCATGTATCACCGTACTTCAGGACATGTCATGTATCACTTTACTTGGACCAGTGTCATGTTTCACTGTATCTCAGGACCAGTGTCATGTATCACTGTACTTCAGGACCAGTGTCATGTATCACTTTACTTCAGGACCAGTGTCATGTTTCACTGTATCTCAGGACCAGTGTCATGTATCACTGTACTTCAGGACCAGTGTCATGTATCACTTTACTTCAGGACCAGTGTCATGTATCACTGTATCTCAGGACCAGTGGGTCATCCAAGAAAAATATCTTGTGTTTTAACAAAAGGTTATTTAATGTGTTTCTGCGATCCAGCTTCCAATGTGCCAGTTTGTCATCTAAATGCTTCTTAATCTCGGAGTTATGGAACACTCTGTGTTCAGTTCTGTCCAATTGATCGTCAGTGTTTCAGCTATTGTGTGTCACACCAGTCTCCAGGTATCGTTCTCTTCCTATTTCTCTCGTTCATCTCTGGTTCACTCGCAGCATCTTATGCACGTTCTCGACACTAAATCCCTAATATTATTAGAATATTTTATCGATATTCAGTTTAATATAGTCTATAGGAAGATCTTCCTACTATTATATTATTCTGAGTGGTATCCAGTTCCTCTTTAGTCAACACAGGCAATGTTTCTCTGGCACTACTCTCCCTCTCTCTTATCATACCAACCCAATTATTGTTATCAGTTTTCTCATTATGATGAAAATACTTTATTAAATTACTACCCACAAGACACAAGCCCAGCCACCGGTGACTCCCCACAAGACACAAGCCCAGCCACCGGTGGCTCCCCACAAGACACAAGCCCAGCCACCGGTGACTCCCCACAAGACACAAGCCCAGCCACCGGTGGCTCCCACAAGACACAAGCCCAGCCACAGGTGTCTCCCCACAAGACACAAGCCCAGCCACCGGTGACTCCCCACAAGACACAAGCCCAGCCACCGGTGACTCCCCACAAGACACAAGCCCAGCCACCGGTGACTCCCCACAAGACACAAGCCCAGCCACCGGTGACTCCCCACAAGACACAAGCCCAGCCACCGGTGGCTCCCCACAAGACACAAGCCCAGCCACCGGTGACTCCCCACAAGACACAAGCCCAGCCACCGGTGACTCCCCACAAGACACAAGCCCAGCCACCGGTGACTCCCACAAGACACAAGCCCAGCCACCGGTGACTCCCACAAGACACAAGCCCAGCCACCGGTGACTCCCACAAGACACAAGCCCAGCCACCGGTGGCTCCCCACAAGACACAAGCCCAGCCACCGGTGGCTCCCACAAGACACAAGCCCAGCCACCGGTGACTCCCCACAAGACACAAGCCCAGCCACCGGTGACTCCCCACAAGACACAAGCCCAGCCACCGGTGGCTCCCCACAAGACACAAGCCCAGCCACAGGTGGCTCCCACAAGACACAAGCCCAGCCACCGGTGGCTCCCACAAGACACAAGCCCAGCCACCGGTGTCTCCCCACAAGACACAAGCCCAGCCACCGGTGACTCCCCACAAGACACAAGCCCAGCCACCGGTGACTCCCCACAAGACACAAGCCCAGCCACCGGTAGCTCCAAACAAGACACAAGCCCAGCCACCGGTGGCTCCCCACAAGACACAAGCCCAGCCACCGGTGACTCCCACAAGACACAAGCCCAGCCACAGGTGGCTCCCACAAGACACAAGTCCAGCCACCGGTGACTCCCACAAGACACAAGCCCAGCCACAGGTGGCTCCCCACAAGACACAAGCCCAGCCACCGGTGACTCCCCACAAGACACAAGCCCAGCCACCGGTGACTCCCCACAAGACACAAGCCCAGCCACCGGTGGCTCCCCACAAGACACAAGCCCAGCCACCGGTGACTCCCCACAAGACACAAGCCCAGCCACCGGTGACTCCCCACAAGACACAAGCCCAGCCACCGGTGACTCCCCACAAGACACAAGCCCAGCCACAGGTGGCTCCCCACAAGACACAAGCCCAGCCACCGGTGACTCCCACAAGACACAAGCCCAGCCACCGTGTGCTCCCCACAAGACACAAGCCCAGCCACCGGTGACTCCCCACAAGACACAAGCCCAGCCACCGGTGGCTCCCCACAAGACACAAGCCCAGCCACCGGTGACTCCCCACAAGACACAAGCCCAGCCACAGGTGGCTCCCCACAAGACACAAGCCCAGCCACCGGTGACTCCCCACAAGACACAAGCCCAGCCACCGGTGACTCCCCACAAGACACAGAAGCCCAGACCAGCAGGTGGCTCCCCACAAGACACAAGCCCAGCCACCGGTGACTCCCCACAAGACACAGCCCACAGGCCCCACGACCACCCACGGTGACTCCCACAAGACAACAAGCCCCGCTCCACAAGACAGCTCCGCCACTGCCACAAGACAGCAGCCACGGTCCAGCCCAGCCACCGGTGGCTCCCCACAAGACACAAGCCCAGCCACCGGTGACTCCCACAAGAACAAGCCCAGCCACAGGTGGCTCCCCACAAGACACAAGCCCAGCCACCGGTGACTCCCCACAAGACACAAGCCCAGCCACCGGTGGCTCCCCACAAGACACAAGCCCAGCCACCGGTGACTCCCCACAAGACACAAGCCCAGCCACCGGTGACTCCCCACAAGACAAGCCCAGCCACCGGTGACTCCCCACAAGACACAAGCCCAGCCACAGGTGGCTCCCCACAAGACAAGCCCAGCTACCGGTTAAGGTACTGGCCGGTCTCCGCCTTTTAGTCACGTGACCTACTTGACATCGGTTTACTAAACAGAGCCGATCGTCAGTAGATTCACACCCTCTACTGACAACAAGTAGATTCACACCCTTCTACTGACAACAAGTAGATTCCCACCCTCTACTGACAACAAGTAGATTCACACCCTCTCCTGTTTAGGAGTTGAATTTCTCTGTCTCTAGATATGCTCTCTTCTGAGTTTATTCAACCTTGAAGTCCTTGTTATTGTTTATTAGAAATTAAGAGGATTTTTGACTGTATGAGTCTTGGAGTATTAAGACAATATGTCTTGTTGTAAAATATATTGCAAAAAAGGAGAGCTATTAGATCATATGTTAAGTTATGTGAATCTTTAAATTTATATAATAAATACAACTATTTTAGCCTTCTTTGGATCAGACTCCTTTCAATATCTTTAATTTGAAAGTAATTCCTCATACTGAGGAGATAACGAACCAAAGTAAAAATATCTTGTTACAGGGCAGACTAGGCACCAAGTAAGGCCCTGATCTGTAACACATAACTGAGCTCCTTGACTATGACGCTATGGTGTAACACATAACTTGAGCTCTTCTTGGCGACTATTGTAACACATAACTTGAGCTCCACTTGGCGACTATTGTAACACATAACTTGAGCTCATCTTGGCGACTATTGTAACACAACTTGAGCTCCACTTGGCGACTACTGTAACACATAACTTGAGCTCCACTTGGCGACTACTGTAACACATAACTTGAGCTCCACTTGGCGACTATTGTAACACATATGGCTCCACTTGGCGACTATTGTAACCATCTGAGCTCCACTTGGCGACTATTGTAACACATAACTTGAGCTCCACTTGGCGACTACTGTAACACATAACTTGAGCTCCACTTGGCGACTACTGTAACACAACTTGAGCTCCACTTGGCGACTACTGTAACATAACTTGAGCTCCACTTGGCGACTACTGTAACATAACTTGAGCTCCACTTGGCGACTACTGTAACATATAACTTGAGCTCCACTTGGCGACTACTGTAACAAACTGAGCTCCACTTGGACTACTGACATCAACGAGCTCTGGCGACTACTGTTAAGCACAACTTGAGCTCCACTTGGCGACTACTGTAAAAGCTGGACAGACATATGAGCTCCACTTGGCGACTATGTAACACAACTTGAGCTCCACTTGGCGACTACTGTAACAAACTTGAGCTCCACTTGGCGACTATTGTAACACAACTTGAGCTCCACTTGGCGACTATTGTAACATAACTTGAGCTCCACTTGGCGACTATTGTAACACAACTTGAGCTCCACTGGCGACTATTGTAACACAACTTGAGCTCCACTTGGGACTACTGTAACACAACTGAGCTCCACTTGGCGACTATTGTAACACAACATTGAGCTCCACTTGGCGACTACTGTAACATAACTTGAGCTCCACTTGGCGACTATTGTAACAAACTTGAGCTCCACTTGGCGACTACTGTAACATCAACTTGAGCTCCACTTGGCGACTATGTAACACAACTTGAGCTCCACTTGGCGACTACTGTAACACAACTTGAGCTCCACTTGGCGACTACTGTAACACAACTGAGCTCCACTTGGCGACTATTGTAACACAACTTGAGCTCCACTTGGCGACTATGTAACACAACTTGAGCTCCACTTGGCGACTATTGTAACACAACTTGAGCTCCACTTGGCGACTATTGTAACATATAACTTGAGCTCCACTTGGCGACTACTGTAACACATAACTTGAGCTCCACTTGGCGACTACTGTAACACAACTTGAGCTCCACTTGGCGACTATTGTAACACATAACTTGAGCTCCACTTGGCGACTATTGTAACACAACTTGAGCTCCACTTGGCGACTATTGTAACACAACTTGAGCTCCACTTGGCGACTACTGTAACACAACTTGAGCTCCACTTGGCGACTATTGTAACACAACTTGAGCTCCACTTGGCGACTATTGTAACACAACTTGAGCTCCACTTGGCGACTACTGTAACACAACTTGAGCTCCACTTGGCGACTATTGTAACACAACTTGAGCTCCACTTGGCGACTATTGTAACACAACTTGAGCTCCACTTGGCGACTATTGTAACACAACTTGAGCTCCACTTGGCGACTACTGTAACACAACTTGAGCTCCACTTGGCGACTACTGTAACACAACTTGAGCTCCACTTGACGACTACTTGTAACACAACTTGAGCTCCACTTGGCGACTACTGTAACAAACTTGAGCTCCACTTGGCGACTATTGTAACACAACCTGAGCTCCACTTGGCGACTATTGTAACACAACTGAGGCTCCACTTGCGACTATGTAACGACTGGCTCCATTGGCGACTACTGTAACACAACTTGAGCTCCACTTGGCGACTACTGTAACACAACTTGAGCTCCACTTGGCGACTATTGACTAACTTGAGCTCCATGGACTATTGTAACACACTGAGCTCCACTTGGCGACTATTGTAACACAACTTGAGCTCCACTTGGCGACTATTGTAACACAACTTGAGCTCCACTTGGCGACTATTGTAACACAACTTGAGCTCCACTTGGCGACTACTGTAACACAACTTGAGCTCCACTTGGCGACTATTGTAACACAACTTGAGCTCCACTTGGCGACTATGTAACACTAGCTGAGCTCCACTGGCGACTACTGTAACACATGAGCAGGCTCCACTTGGCGACTATTGTAACACAACTTGAGCTCCACTTGGCGACTATTGTAACACAACTTGAGCTCCACTTGGCGACTACTGTAACACATAACTTGAGCTCCACTTGGCGACTATTGTAACATAACTTGAGCTCCACTTGGCGACTACTGTAACACATAACTTGAGCTCCACTTGGCGACTATTGTAACATAACTTGAGCTCCACTTGGCGACTATTGTAACATAACTTGAGCTCCACTTGGCGACTGTTGTTCACGCTGTACTGTAAATGTTAGTATATATTTAAGAGTTAAGGTTGTCAGTGCAGCAGCTATTGTCTTGGGAAACTGCTCTTCTGAAAGGGGTACCTTCATGCTGGTGACGGGATCTTGATCCAGAGATTTGGAGCTCTCCTCTCCTTTGACGTATCTGACCTGATTACCTCCCGTTACTCGGGCGCTGAATTCTTGTACTTCCATGAAGACAAAGTTTACCATCTGTCTCAGGTAAAGTTTTCAGTTATGAATAAACTCACTGTATAAGAACCATCAAGTTAATAAATATTATAAATAACTGTAACTTCATTCAGGGTTCTACTTTAAATGATCCGTCGTGAGTGTCATGTATGACCTCAGGTTCAACAACGTTTTGAAAGGTTCAATGAGGGTCATCTAGGTCATCTCTTGTTATTACTACCTCAGATTGCCACCATCTTTCAAGCTTTATCTAGTGAGATCAGATGTTGTTTTTTCCATATTTCTCTGAACTTCCATGTGCAGGTTTCAGGAGGCAGCTGCTACTGACAGCAGTGCGCCTCACCACTTGGTAATGTACTTTCCTCCAGAATAAGGTTCCTTGAACTATATGAAGCATTCTTCCTTGTTCCAAGTTAAGAAATGTAAGGATGGAGATACTACTTGGTTAAGCAAAATCTCACTTGATAAACATCGATGCGATAAAGACAATTATATATGAATTTGCAAGAACAAAATCCAAAGGAAACTGTCGAACTGCTCTCATGATTTATCAATAAAATTTTGAAAGAACACTTTGTGTTTTTGTAATTTATCAAGGGATAAATTAGGTTAAAGTAGCGTTGTATTTTCCGACAAGCAAGCTGTGACTGCGGGTAGGCAGCACAAACCCGGGTCTTGTGGAAGTCATATATCACAGCTGACTGCGGACTCCGTGCTACCCTCGCATGCAAACTGACTCAGAATCTTTCATAAATGTCACAAAGAAATTCACTCATGCTTTTGTGAGGCAGACATTTGTATTTTGCTGCATTTCTAAGCTTTCCTTGATGCACAAGACATGCTGCTTCTACGGAATCACAATCAAATTCTTCTACTTTGTGTTATTCTCTCCTTCACTTCCTCCAAAAATCTTATTATGTAATTCCAGAAAAATTTCCAGCTTTTTCGTGTTGCTCTAACACAAGCTAGAGGTACAAAGTAAGAATGTACAATGTAACAGGTATAAGGTAAGAGATCTACAACATTACAAGTACAAGGTAAGTGTTACAGGTATAAGGTAAAGTGTCCACAACACTAGCTCAGGGACGAAGTAGAGTTATCAAGTGTACTTTACTCACTTTATATAGACTTCTGTCTACATGGAAGTGTAACAATGACGTACAGTGTACCGAGTTAACTCCAGCGGTGAATAATAATTATCATTAATAATAATGTATATAATATAATGATTTATATCATATAATTTAGCAAAACATTATGCTCAGAGATAAAACAATAACATTATGCAAACGTAGCTTAAAACATGAAAATATTGTCATACTGATAATAGTTATTGGGGCAAGGCTCTCAAATATTTTATTAAAAAGCCATATGTTTTATATTATTGGCAATTCAAAGCTTATAGCGATACATATTACTGAAATAGATTCTTGATAAAAATGTTCTGGCAACATCCCCCTCTCCCCCAAACACACACACAGTGTATATGACACATTCTATAAAATGATGATTTTTATGGAACTCTTTAAGCAAGTAAGAGATTAATTCTTCTGAAGATTTTAAAGCAAAAATATCTGTACGAAATATGTGCAATAAAATGACAACGTAACATATCAAAGACACATATGTCGAACGTTAATTAAAATGACGTTACGCTCAGTGTGAGGTTTTAAGTTACACTGAGAACACTGCGCTTCTTCCTCATAATGGTCAACAGTAAGGTGGTAAGAGAAAGTTAAATCAGGTGAGAGGAGAGGTTTAGGTGAAATCTGAATTACTGAGTAGTTGGTGAGGGATGGAGCCTGATTATCCGTGTTATTAAGATTCTGTGACACATATTGTTTTAGTGTGTTGGCAAACACACTAACACGTTGTCTGAGACCTGTGTGACGGTACTCTGAGACCTGGGTGACGGTACTCTGAGACCTGGGTGATGGAACTCTGAGACCTGGGTGATGGCACTCTGAGACCTGGGTGACGGCACTCTGAGACCTGGGTGATGGCACTCTGAGACCTGGGTGATGGTACTCTCGAGGCACTGTTGCCTGTTAGTGGCACTCTCGTACAGAATTACCTGTGTCTTTACTCCACTTCATGAGATGCGAGAAATGATTCCTATGTCTTACGAAAGCGTTGTTGACACTGTTCGTTCTACACGTATATTCGTGTTGTGTTGAGCGCACAGGGTCGTCGCACCTACAATAATGAATGAACACAGTTCAATATGGCGTATGATTATCATTATAATTAAATTCACGTTTGTGACCTATTGTGTAGATTGCCAGTGGTGTACGCACTATGAGCAGCGTGCACTGTTGCTTGTTAACCTGTAAACTGAATGTTGCCAGTGGTGTACGCACTATGAGCAGCGTGCACTGTTGCTGTTGACCTGTAAACTGAATGTTGCCAGTGTTGTAAGCACTATGAGCAGCGTGCACTGTTGCTTGTTAACCTGTAAACTGAATGTTGCCAGTGTTGTAAGCACTATGAGCAGCGTGCACTGTTGCTTGTTAACCTGTAAACTGAATGTTGCCAGTGTTGTAAGCACTATGAGCAGCGTGCACTTTGCTTGTTAACCTGTAAACTGAATGTTGCCAGTGTTGTAAGCACTATGAGCAGCGTGCACTGTTGCTTGTTATCCTGTAAACTGAATGTTGCCAGTGTTGTAAGCACTATGAGCAGCGTGCACTGTTGCTTGTTAACCTGTAAACTGAATGTTGCCAGTGTTGTAAGCACTATGAGCAGCGTGCACTGTTGCTGTTAACCTGTAAACTGAATGTTGCCAGTGTTGTAAGCACTATGAGCAGCGTGCACTGTTGCTTGTTAACCTGTAAACTGAATGTTGCCAGTGTTGTAAGCACTATGAGCAGCGTGCACTGTTTCTTGTTAACCTGTAAACTGAATGTTGCCAGTGTTGTAAGCACTATGAGCAGCGTGCACTGTTGCTTGTTAACCTGTAAACTGAATGTTGCCAGTGTTGTAAGCACTATGAGCAGCGTGCACTGTTGCTTGTTAACCTGTAAACTGAATGTTGCCAGTGTTGTAAGCACTATGAGCAGCGTGCACTGTTGCTTGTTAACCTGTAAACTGAATGTTGCCAGTGTTGTAAGCACTATGAGCAGCGTGCACTGTTGCTTGTTAACCTGTAAACTGAATGTTGCCAGTGTTGTAAGCACTATGAGCAGCGTGCACTGTTGCTTGTTAACCTGTAAACTGAATGTTGCCAGTGTTGTAAGCACTATGAGCAGCGTGCACTGTTGCATGTTGACCTGTAAACTGAATGTTGCCAGTGTTGTAAGCACTATGAGCAGCGTGCACTGTTGCTTGTTAACCTGTAAACTGAATGTTGCCAGTGTTGTAAGCACTATGAGCAGCGTGCACTGTTGCTGTTAGACCTGTAAACTGAATGTTCCAGTGTTGTAAGCACTATGAGCAGCGTGCACTGTTGCTTGTTGACCTGTAAACTGAATTTGCCAGTGTTGTAAGCACTATGAGCAGCGTGCACTGTTGCTTGTTAACCTGTAAACTGAATGTTGCCAGTGTTGTAAGCACTATGAGCAGCGTGCACTGTTGCATGTTGACCTGTAAACTGAATGTTGCCAGTGTTGTAAGCACTATGAGCAGCGTGCACTGTTGCTTGTTAACCTGTAAACTGAATGTTGCCAGTGTTGTAAGCACTATGAGCAGCGTGCACTGTTGCTTGTTAACCTGTAAACTGAATGTTGCCAGTGTTGTAAGCACTATGAGCAGCGTGCACTGTTGCTTGTTGACCTGTAAACTGAATGTTGCCAGTGTTGTAAGCACTATGAGCAGCGTGCACTGTTGCATGTTAACCTGTAAACTGAATGTTGCCAGTGTTGTAAGCACTATGAGCAGCGTGCACTGTTGCTTGTTAACCTGTAAACTGAATGTTGCCAGTGTTGTAAGCACTATGAGCAGCGTGCACTGTTGCTTGTTAACCTGTAAACTGAATGTTGCCAGTGTTGTAAGCACTATGAGCAGCGTGCACTGTTGCTTGTTAACCTGCTAAACTGAATGTTGCCAGTGTTGTAAGCACTATGAGCAGCGTGCACTGTTGCTTGTTAACCTGTAAACTGAATGTTGCCAGTGTTGTAAGCACTATGAGCAGCGTGCACTGTTGCTTGTTGACCTGTAAACTGAATGTTGCCAGTGTTGTAAGCACTATGAGCAGCGTGCACTGTTGCTTGTTAACCTGTAAACTGAATGTTGCCAGTGTTGTAAGCACTATGAGCAGCGTGCACTGTTGCTTGTTAACCTGTAAACTGAATGTTGCCAGTGTTGTAAGCACTATGAGCAGCGTGCACTGTTGCTTGTTGACCTGTAAACTGAATGTTGCCAGTGTTGTAAGCACTATGAGCAGCGTGCACTGTTGCATGTTAACCTGTAAACTGAATGTTGCCAGTGTTGTAAGCACTATGAGCAGCGTGCACTGTTGCTTGTTAACCTGCAAACTGAATGTTGCCAGTGTTGTAAGCACTATGAGCGGCGTGCACTGTTGCTTGTTAACCTGTAAACTGAATGTTGCCAGTGTTGTAAGCACTATGAGCAGCGTGCACTGTTGCTTGTTGACCTGCAAACTGAATGTTGCCAGTGTTGTAAGCACTATGAGCAGCGTGCACTGTTGCTTGTTAACCTGCAAACTGAATGTTGCCAGTGTTGTAAGCACTATGAGCGGCGTGCACTGTTGCTTGTTAACCTGCAAACTGAATGTTGCCAGTGTTGTAAGCACTATGAGCAGCGTGCATGTTGCATGTTGACCTGCAAACTTAATGTAATTAATAGCAGAAGTCAATAAAACTAGCAGCAGACTCGTAATTGCTTTACCTTTTCTCGCAGTTAATGATCAATGACCAACTTCTTTTCAAGTTAAACCTGTTTTAAAACCTTCACTGCTGTTAAGACACTTCTTGTCCCTTCCCCAACACTCTCACCTCTACTGCAATGGTATCTCACTCACCATGCAGAAAGTATTTCACTGTTTTTTATGTCCTCCCTCTAGAAAGTATTTCCCTGTTATCTCATATTCTCCCTGTTATATCTTCCCTGTAGAAGGTATTTCACTGTTATATCTTCCCTGTAGAAGGTATTTCACTGTTATATCTTCCATGTAGAAGGTATTTCACTGTTATATCTTCCCTGTAGAAGGTATTTCACTGTTATATCTTCCATGTAGAAGGTATTTCACTGTTATCTCATGTTCTCCCTGTAGAAAGTATTTCACTGCTATCTCATGTTCTCCCTGTAGAAAGTATTTCACTGCTATCTCATCTTCTCCCTGTAGAAAGTATTTCACTTATATCTTCCCTGTAGAAAGTATTTCACTGCTATCTCATGTTCTTCCTTTAAAAGTATTTCACTGTTATCAGACTCAAGTGCTACAGAACGTACTTCAGTGTTATCTCACGCACACTTTATACAAAGTATTGTTGTCACAGAAATACACTACGGAAACTATCATCTCATTACACTAAATTTTTTGTTAAAGATCAAAAAATAAATCAGCAGTCTTCAGCAGGCATTTTTTTCCTGCATGATTATTTTAGAATGGTAATGGCAGTGCAGCATCTTGCTGCGTCAACACTGGCGCCTGATAACTAGTGTGTTCCTTCTCTGTCTCTCTCTCTCTGGCAGCAAACACCAGCACTCGGTATTTTCAGAATGTCTCGACGAATCTTCCATTTCTATACTTTTTTATAGTTTCCCCAAGTTAGTCTTTATAAACGTTACTCTTGTTCATCCGTCTGGGATGATGTTTTGACACTGCAGATGTGATTCATATTCAACAGACTCATTAATACTCATCCTGCATAAAGTTAATGATAAGCTTGGGTAGATCTAGGAAACTCTGGCATGAGAAGTTTACCTTGAGAAGGCAATACCAGGGACATCACTTATAAACTCTGGCAGAGTTTATAAGTGATGTCCCTGGTATTGACTTCTCAAGGTAAACACTTCTTATGCCAGAGTTTATAAGTGATGTCCCTGGTATTGACTTCTCAAGGTAAACAATTCTCATGCCAGAGTTTATAAGTGATGTCCCTGGTATTGACTTCTCAAGGTAAACACTTCTCATGCCAAAGTTTATAAGTCCCTTAAAATGTTGATTCTAAAAATTACGTTATTAGTTACTTGTACCATAATCGAAAATACACAAAGAATAATAGACTAGAGTAACGAGACTTCATTGGTGGATACATTAATGTTACAGCAAACACTGACGTTTATTCTCGCTGATATTTCATCAGAGTACAGGAGCCTCACAAGCTTTATCTTCCTCTTAAACTGTACCTAAAACACAACAATAAACAGTGAAAGTTTTTGTTAATAACAAAGTTGTAGTGAGATGTGTATCAGGTTACAAATAAAGAGAAGTAATAGGCGGTAAATGTATCACCCAGGAAGATTCTGAAGCACACATCAATGATTGTAGTTACTGATGGGAAAGCAAGCTGAGACCCATCAATGATTGTAGTTACTGATGGGAAAGCAAGCTGAGACACATCAATGATTGTAGTTACTGATGGGAAAGCAAGCTGAGACACATCACCATGAATCTGGCTCCCAGAAGATTAATCTGTACTGAGGAGCTGGTTACTCGTCCAGCAAGGGGTAGTGGTAGGGGGTAGAGAGTAGGGGGATAGGGGTTGTGGTATCAGGTGAGTAGTGGCAGAGGAACTAATAATTTGGTGTTATTGGGTTCCGATATCAGTGAGAAGGAAAAAAATAGGACGGTGATACGTGAAGGTCAGAAGACTCTTCGTGGGATACCGCAGCCTCCAGTGTGTGTGTGTACTCACCTAATTGTGGTTGCAGGGGTCGAGACTCAGCTCCTGGCCCCGCCTCTTCGTGTCCGGTACTGGGTCTCTGCTCTCCCTGCTCCATGAGCTTTATCATACCTTATCTTAAAACTATGTATGGTTCCCGCCTCCACTATATCGTTCGCTAGACTATTCCACTTCCTGACTACTCTATGGCTGAAGAAATGCTTCCTAACATCCCTTTGACTCATCTGAGTCTTCAGCTTCCAGTTGTGCCCTCTTGTTTCTGTGTTCCCTCTCTGGAACAACCTGTCACTATCTACCTTGTCGATTCCTCGCAGTATTTTGTGTCGTTATCATGTCTCCTCTAACCCTTCTATCCTCAAGTGTTGTTAGTCCTATTTCCCTGTGTGTGGTGCGTGTTTTGTGTGTGTGTGTGTGTGTGTTACCATTTTGTCCTAGGCACATGTCGATTATACACTAGGCCTGTTGTAGTATGTCCTAGGCACATGTCGATTTGACACTAGGCCTGTTGTATGTATGTGTAGTGAGTGTGTGTGTAAGGAAACACTTCGAAATGTTTCCGCCCCGTCGGGAATAGAACCCGGGCCCTCCGTGCGTGAAGCGAGAGCTTTACCACTAGGCCACTGTGTGTGTGTGTGTGTGTGTGTGTGTATACTCACCTAGTTGTACTCACCTAGTTGTGGTTGCAGGGATCGAGTCATAGCTCCTGGCCCGGCCTCTTCACTGGCCGCTAATGGGTCTCTCTCCCTTCGCCATGAGCCTTATCATACCCTTCTTAAAGCTATGAATGGATCCTGCCTCCACTACATCGCTTCCCAAACTATTCCACTTCCCGACTACTCTGTGACTGAAGAAATACTTCCTAACATCCCTGTGATTCATCTGAGTCTTCAACTTGCAGCTGTGTCCCCTTGTTGCTGTGTCCCATCTCTGGAACATTATGTCTCTGTCAACCTTGTCAATTCCTCTCAGTATTTTATATGTCGTTATCGTGTTCCCCCTTTCTCTCCTGTCCTCCAGTGTCGTCAGGTAGATTTCCCTTAACCTCTCCTCGTAGGACATACCCCTTAGCTCCGGACTAGTCGTGTTGCAAACCTGTGTGTGTGTGTGTGTGTGTGTTGCACAGCGTCAAGAGTCTCAGCGTTGGCTCAGAGAGAGCCAGACCAACAAGGCTCAGAAATGCATCTTGAATACCCTGGAGTCTTAGGCAGACCCGACAAAGTAAGAAAGTCTGAGACTTAAAAGCAAATACGAGATGGGGAAACTAGGAGGATTCAAGGCCTTGTTAGCGTCTTGAAAGAGATGTGATACGGAAAATAAAACAAACATAAACTTAAGAAACTATGTGACACACCTGGTGAAAATTACGAAGAAAACTCAATGAAGATGACGCGACTGTCGTGGAAATACTGCATAAAAATACAATTCAGCGATAATACTAAGAGTTCCCGTTAGAGTTATTTCCAAGGAGGTGATAAATTGCTGATAAAGGGATCTTGATAAAAAGAATTTCCAATACCCTCCTCCCTTACACAAATGAAACCTGATTATTGTCCTCTCCCCAGGTGCTGTTGAGCCCTGCGAGCTTAGCGCTTCCTCATTAATTTATAACTATCATTCCCGTTATACATCGAGTTTGCCTCAGAAACAAGACGTGTTCAATAGTTTAATGTTTAACCCCTATTCTCACCGATATACTCACTTAGACACCAGAGAGTAGTATGGCCCTAGACACCGAATCCTCAGGACACCAGAGAGTAGTACTGGCCCTCTAGGACACCAGAGAGTAGTACTGGCCCTCTAGGACACCAGAGAGTAGTACTGGCCCTCTAGGACACCAGAGTAGTACTGGCCCTCTAGGACACCAGAGAGTAGTACTGGCCCTCTAGGACACCAGAGTGGTACTGGCCCTAGGAACCAGAGTAGTACTGGCCTCCGAGGACACCAGAGAGTAGTACTGGCCCTCTAGGACACCAGAGAGATGGCTCAGACACCAGATGACTGCCCTCTAGGACACCAGAGTAGTACTGGCCTCCGAGGACACCAGAGTAGTACTGGCCCTCTAGGACACCAGAGTGTACTGGCCTCTAGGACACCAGAGAGTACTGGCCCGGCAGAGAGATGGCCGAGGACACAGGTGGTCTGCCTCAGGACACCAGAGAGTATACTGGCCCCGAGGACACCAGAGAGTAGTACTGGCCTCAGGACACCAGAGTGGTACTGGCCCTCTGAGGACACCAGAGAGTAGACTGGCCCTCGAGGACACCAGAGAGTAGTACTGGCCCTCAGGACACCAGAGTGTACTGGCCCTCAGGACACCAGAGTAGCACTGGCTCCCGAGGACACCAGAGAGGTACTGGCCCTCTAGGACACCAGAGTAGCACTGGCTCCCGAGGACACCAGAGGATAGTACTGGCCCGAGGACACCAGAGAGTAGTACTGGCCCTCGAGGACACCAGAGAGTATTACTGGCCCCCGAGGACACAGAGTATTACTGGCCCCGAGGACACCAGAGTAGTACTGACTCCGAGGACACCAGAAGTATTACTGGCCCCGAGGCACCAGAGTGTACTGGCCCCGAGGACACCAGAGTGGTACTGACTCTCGAGGACACCAGAGAGTATTACTGGCCCCCGAGGCACCAGAGTGGTACTGACTCTCGAGGACACCAGAGTGGTACTGACTCTCGAGGACACCAGAGAGTATTACTGGCCCCCGAGGCACCAGAGTGGTACTGACTCTCAGAAGTGACACCCAGAGAGTATTACTGGCCCCGAGGCACCAGAGTGGTACTGACTCTCGAGGACACAGAGTATTACTGGCCCCGAGGCACCAGAGTGGTACTGACTCTCGAGGACACCAGAGGATTACTGGCCCCGAGGACACCAGAGATGGTACTGACTCTCGAGGACACCAGAGAGTATTACTGGCCCCGAGGCACCAGAGTATTCTGGCTGAGACGCAGGGGTGGTACTGACTCTCGAGGAACCAGAGAGTATTACACCACCGAGGCACCAGATGGTCGACTCTCCAGGACTCCAGAAGTATTACTGCCCAGGCACAGAGAGTATTCCTGGCCCCCGAGGCACCAGAGTGGTACTGACTCTCGAGGACACCAGAGAGTATTACTGGCCCCCGAGGCACCAGAGTGGTACTGACTCTCGAGGACACCAGAGAGTATTACTGGCCCCCGAGGCACCAGAGTGGTACTGACTCTCGAGGACACCAGAGGGTATTACTGGCCCCCGAGGCACCAGAGTGGTACTGACTCTCGAGGACACCAGAGAGTATTACTGGCCCCCGAGGCACCAGAGAGTGAAAGCTAGACGTCATGAGGTGTGTATCTGGAGGGCACAAAGTATAACTCCAAAAGTTACTCGGTAGGTATTCACAAACACACACTGGGACTCCCTCTTTGGTAAAGAGTTGCGGAGAAAACCAGTTCCATTCCATTGTCTTTCCAGAAAATGTATTCATATGAGAGACAAAACGCTTAGAATACACTGCATAAAAAATAACCTCGCAGAAAGAGAACGCTGGGAAACAATGTCTACCTTCAGTTCAGCTGGAAACTGGCTTTTAGTTTGAAAAAAATTGGCAGGAACTTTAAAAAAGTAATTACGTTTGTAGAAATATGATGGTTGGGAGATGTGTTGGTGGTGTGATGGAACTGTGACCTGAGTGTGGGAATGATGGTTGGGAGATGTGTTGGTGGTGTGATGGAACTGTGACCTGAGTGTGGGAATGATGGTTGGGAGATGTGTTGGATGGTGTGTTGAAACTGTGACCTGAGTGTGGGAATGATGGTTGGGTGATGTGTTGGTGGTGTGATGGAACTGTGACCTGAGTGTGGGAATGATGGTTGGGGATGTGTTGGATGGTGTGTTTGGGAAATGTGACCTGAGTGTGGAATGATGTTGGGAGATGTGTTGGTGGTGTGTTGGAACTGTGACCTGAGTGTGGGAATGATGGTTGGGAGATGTGTTGGTGGTGTGTTGGAACTGTGACCTGAGTGTGGGAATGATGGTTGGGTGATGTGTTGGATGGTGTGGTGGAACTGTGACCTGAGTGTGGGAATGATGGTTGGGAGATGTGTTGGATGGTGTGATGGAACTGTGACCTGAGTGTGGGAATGATGGTTGGGAGATGTGTTGGATGGTGTGTTGGAACTGTGACCTGAGTGTGGGAATGATGGTTGGGTGATGTGTTGGATGGTGTGTTGGAACTGTGACCTGAGTGTGGGAATGATGGTTGGGAGATGTGTTGGATGGTGTGATGGAACTGTGACCTGAGTGTGGGAATGATGGTTGGGAGATGTGTTGGTGGTGTGTTGGAACTGTGACCTGAGTGTGGGAATGATGGTTGGGAGATGTGTTGGATGGTGTGTTGGAACTGTGACCTGAGTGTGGGAATGATGGTTGGGAGATGTGTTGGTGGTGTGATGGAACTGTGACCTGAGTGTGGGAATGATGGTTGGGAGATGTGTTGGATGGTGTGTTGGAACTGTGACCTGAGTGTGGGAATGATGGTTGGGTGATGTGTTGGATGGTGTGTTGGAACTGTGACCTGAGTGTGGGAATGATGGTTGGGTGATGTGTTGGTGGTGTGATGGAACTGTGACCTGAGTGTGGGAATGATGGTTGGGAGATGTGTTGGTGGTGTGATGGAACTGTGACCTGAGTGTGGGAATGATGGTTGGGTGATGTGTTGGATGGTGTGTTGGAACTGTGACCTGATGTGGGAATGATGGTTGGGTGATATGTTGGTGGTGTGTTGGAACTGTGACCTGAGTGTGGGAATGATGGTTGGGTGATGTGTTGGTGGTGTGCTGGAACTGTGACCTGAGTGTGGGAATGATGGTTGGGTGATGTGTTGGATGGTGTGTTGGAACTGTGACCTGAGTGTGGGAATGACGGTTGGGTGATGTGTTGGATGGTGTGTTGGAACTGTGACCTGAGTGTGGGAATGATGGTTGGGTGATGTGTTGGATGGTGTGTTGGAACTGTGACCTGAGTGTGTGAATGACGGTTGGGTGATGTGTTGGTGGTGTGATGGAACTGTGACCTGAGTGTGGGAATGATGGTTGGGAGATGTGTTGGATGGTGTGCTGGAACTGTGACCTGAGTGTGGGAATGATGGTTGGGAGATGTGTTGGATGGTGTGCTGGAACTGTGACCTGAGTGTGGGAATGACGGTTGGGAGATGTGTTGGATGGTGTGCTGGAACTGTGACCTGAGTGTGGGAATGATGGTTGGGAGATGTGTTGGATGGTGTGCTGGAACTGTGACCTGAGTGTGGGAATGATGGTTGGGTGATGTGTTGGATGGTGTGTTGGAACTGTGACCTGAGTGTGGGAATGATGGTTGGGAGATGTGTTGGTGGTGTGTTGGAACTGTGACCTGAGTGTGGGAATGATGGTTGGGAGATGTGTTGGTGGTGTGCTGGAACTGTGACCTGAGTGTGGGAATGATGGTTGGGGATGTGTTGGATGGTGTGTTGGAACTGTGACCTGAGTGTGGGAATGACGGTTGGGTGATGTGTTGGATGGTGTGTTGGAACTGTGACCTGAGTGTGGGAATGATGGTTGGGTGATGTGTTGGATGGTGTGTTGGAACTGTGACCTGAGTGTGTGAATGACGGTTGGGTGATGTGTTGGTGGTGTGATGGAACTGTGACCTGAGTGTGGGAATGATGGTTGGGAGATGTGTTGGATGGTGTGCTGGAACTGTGACCTGAGTGTGGGAATGATGGTTGGGAGATGTGTTGGATGGTGTGCTGGAACTGTGACCTGAGTGTGGGAATGACGGTTGGGAGATGTGTTGGATGGTGTGCTGGAACTGTGACCTGAGTGTGGGAATGATGGTTGGGAGATGTGTTGGATGGTGTGCTGGAACTGTGACCTGAGTGTGGGAATGATGGTTGGGAGATGTGTTGGATGGTGTGTTGGAACTGTGACCTGAGTGTGGGAATGATGGTTGGGAGATGTGTTGGATGGTGTGCTGGAACTGTGACCTGAGTGTGGGAATGATGGTTGGGAGATGTGTTGGATGGTGTGCTGGAAGTGGGTGTGGGATTTTTTAGTTACAGTGAAGTACTTAAAATAGAAATTCAAAGAAATATAATTGTGTCAGATATTCAGGACTGACACATTTCAATATGTTTGAATACAACAAAGTGGTAATATGGTAGAAGCAGATATTACCCGAGGTTGATTTAAGTAATAGTTGTACCTCAAGTCGATAATTATTGTAAGAGAATAATATTACAAGAGTGCTGAACACGACACTCAAGATACGTGCTGGAATAAGATTTTCCAGATGGCGTCTAACATGGATTTCCTGATAAGCTGCTGGAGCCGAAGAAGCTGGAATTATTCTGGAATAAAGCTTCCAGGTGAAGGCGAGACAGGATTCAACTGCTCAACACTTTAACGTTTATAAAGCCAGAAATAACAAGTACAGGAAATCCGTCATTTTAACCAATGTTCAATTATTCTGAACACCTGAAGAACGCTTCTTTAAACATTCACTTTATTCTGAACACCTGAAGAACTTTTACCCAGGCGTTCACTTTATTGTCAAGAAGAAAAGTTACGTTTAGTCCTCCAAGAAATGTCGTCAATTTTTGTCCAAAATTATCTCATTAACTTCTTGACTGTTTCCATTAAATTTTCTCCCACATGATTCACATTACTCTGGTGACTGCTTCCTCCAGGATTTACCCCTCTGATGATCTAATCAAAATTATCCTCTGTATCTTTAATGAGGATTCTTCTCTTCTCAGTCTGTATGTGTGATGTTCACATAGTCTGCCTGTGTGATGTTCATACAGTCTAGCTGTGTGATGTTCATACAATCAGTCTGTGTGATGTTCACATAGTCTGCCTGTGTGATGTTCATACAGTCTAGCTGTGTGATGTTCATACAATCAGTCTGTGTGATGTTCACATAGTTTGCCTGTGTGATGTTCATACAGTCTAGTTGTGTGATGTTCATACAGTCTAGCTGTGTGATGTTCATACAATCAGTCTGTGTGATGTTCACATAGTCTGCCTGTGTGATGTTCATACAGTCTAGTTGTGTGATGTTCATACAGTCTAGCTGTGTGATGTTCATACAATCAGTCTGTGTGATGTTCACATGGTTTGCCTGTGTGATGTTCATACAGTCTAGTTGTTGATGTTCATACAGTCTGGCTGTGTGATGTTCATAAATCAGTCTGTGTGATGTTCTAATCAGTCTGTGTGATGTTCAATAGTCTGCCTGTGTGATGTTCATACAGTCTAGTTGTGTGATGTTCATACAGTCTAGCTGTGTGATGTTCATACAATCAGTCTGTGTGATGTTCATACAGTCTAGCTGTGTGATGTTCATACAATCAGTCTGTGTGATGTTCATACAATCAGTCTGTGTGATGTTCATACAGTCTAGCTGTGTGATGTTCATACAATCAGTCTGTGTGATGTTCATACAATCAGTCTGTGTGATGTTCATACAGTCTAGCTGTGTGATGTTCATACAGTCAGTCTGTGTGATGTTTACATAGTCTGCCTGTGTGATGTTCATACAGTCTAGCTGTGTGATGTTCATACAGTCTGTCTGTGTGATGTTCATACAATCAGTCTGTGTGATGTTCATACAGTCTAGCTGTGTGATGTTCATACAATCATGTGTTTACTGTCTGCCTGTGATGTTCATACAGTCTAGTTGTGTGATGTTCATACAATCAGTCTGTGTGATGTTCATACATTCAGTCTGTGTGATGTTCACATAGTCTGCCTGTGTGATGTTCATACAGTCTAGCTGTGTGATGTTCATACAATCAGTCTGTGTGATGTTCATACAATCAGTCTGTGTGATGTTCATACAATCAGTCTGTGTGATGTTCATACAATCAGTCTGTGTGATGTTCACATAGTCTGCCTGTGTGATGTTCATACAGTCTAGCTGTGTGATGTTCATACAGTCTGCCTGTGTGATGTTCATACAATCAGTCTGTGTGATGTTCACATAGTCTGTCTGTGTGATGTTCACACAGAGTGACTGTGTGATGTTTAGAAAGAGTGTGTTCACAGTGACTGTGATAGTCAGACAGAGTGACTGTGTTCACAGTGACTGTGTAATGTTCAAAGTGTGTCTGTGTGGTGTTCACACTGTGTGTCGGTGTGGTGTGTTCACACAGTGTGTCTTATCAGCAACACGCAGCTGGACTCTTGATCAGTTATCAAAATATTTTCCTAATTATCTTAGCTGTGTGAAAAGTTGTTGGTGATAGTTATCGTTTTCCTTGAAGACATTGTATTATAATTTCTATTTCTACTTCAGGTTTGTCTTTGACTTACACGCTAAAGATGAAGCTCTCTCTTTGACTTCCACGTTTTTTTTATTTGGCAAAACTGGATACATTATCAGTGTGCTGCTACCCTATTCTATATGATAATTACAGTGAGAACAAAGGGCTGATATCTTTCACTGTCATATTCCATCACACAAGATGGGGCTCCTACAAGGTGTTAAAATGGTTTCTCCTCAACTGGCCATATCTGAGGCCTCGTCGCGTTCGTTTATGTCAAGTTCTGTAGTACTGTGAATAGAATGATCAAGATCACTTGCCCACACCACATAAAATGTTAGTCAAATATCAGTGAAGTGCTTAAAATGGAAATATTGTTAAACGTATTTGCGTCAAATCCTCTGAAATACTGCACTACAATATATTGGAACATAATCAAGTAATGTTATTACTTTACTAATTAGGAGAGAAACAATGTGAGCTTAAACTCACATTGTTTCTGTGCTAATTAATTATTTGTTAGTTGTACGAGGTGTATAGCTCATGAGAGTTTCTTGTAAATATAATAATCATCAATACTTTATAAAGTTTCAACGAAATTATTCTCACTATTATTACCGCCATTTCAACAATGAATTCCATGAAAGACTAACTATTATAAATCTTTACACACATCAACTCCAAAAAAAAATTAATAAACTGAGAAACATCTGGTTACCTTGCTGGGAGCTGAGAGTTTCCTCCCGGGATTATATTTACGATTCTTCCTCCTTATCGCCGCTGTCATAACTCACAGGCGCTCCTCACAGCTCACAGGCGCTCCTCACAGCTCACAGGCGCTCCTCACAGCTCATAGGCGTTCCTTACAGCTCACAGGCGCTCCTCACAGCTCACAGGAGTTCCTTACAGCTCACAGGCGCTCCTCACAGCTCACAGGCGCTCCTCACAGCTCACAGGCGCTCCTCACAGCTCACAGGCGTTCCTTACAGCTCACAGGAGTTCCTTACAGCTCACAGACGTTCCTTACAGCTCACAGGCGTTCCTTACAGCTCACAGGAGCTCCTCACAGCTCACAGGCTTTCCATACAGCTCACAGGTGCTCCTCACAGCTCACAGAAGCTCCTCTACATGAGTTGGGCCTGGGAAAAGAGGAGGGAATGTCCTCACGAAGAAAAAAACTAGCTTGAGAATGAGCTGATCTGCTGATCCAGGAGATTTACTTCCTAGACCATTCATCGTTGCTTCCTCACCGTCACCACAATCACCATCCCTTCAAGGCTCTGGTGAAGGGCTCTTGATCCACAGTTCGTTTCCGCCTATTCTCCAGGCTCTGAATGATCGTCCATGAATGTAATAACAACACTGCCTGTCTTCCATATAGATGGGCTGGATTTATACAAGTGATTTATTTATCACTGTTCTCTTAAATCTTCTTTTAAAATTAAAAAAAAAAAAATGATTGGTAAAAATAATGACTTCACGTGAATACCGGGTACTGGACACATTAATAAAAATTCTAAAATACACTAAGTAAATAGTAGAATAGATCAAGAAGATACTAGAATATATCAAGAAAATGCTAGAATATATCAAGAAAATACTAGAATAGATCAAGAAATACTAGAATAGGTCAAGAAAATACTAGATCAAGAAAATGCTAGAATAGATCAAGAAAATGCTAAAATATATCAAGAAAATACTAGAATAGATCAAGAAAATACTAGATCAAGAAAATGCTAGAATATATTAAGGAAAGGCGACAGAGCTCATCAACTCGACTAAGGATTCGTCTTCAGATTGAAAGAGATCAAAATCCTAAACTTCTGAGAAGACATTTATGTGTTAAGTAAGGAGCATGACTTTCTGCCAGACATGGCCAGAGGATAATGACATAGTAAAGACCTCACATGTATTAAGGAGATTGTGAACAAGTGTACCATGAAGCAGTACGCGCTGAAGAAATTAGTTCAAATCTATAAAAACGCAAACACTGGCAAAATATATGTTATGCGAAGATGAATGAATTTACGTGTTAACAGCCTACCGTTTGATTATGTTGATAGCAATAATAGTGTATTCTGTACTGGTTTGATACTGCCACACTACTATAAATACATGTTAGTCAGTCTTTAAGGTTAACTTTCACTATCTGGTGGCTTCAGTGTAGTAAACTTCTCTGTTGTTTTTACAATCCATTACATCTATTGTGCTCCATTTTTAACTAGTTATAAATTATTGTGCATATTTTCCTATTTCCGCTAATACTGACGATGATGAAAAACTCTTGTCAATCATTGCACCAAATTCAGGAACATCGTTTTCATAACAAACTTTCACGCAACCTGTGATATTTTTGTCATATCACGAAAAGACATAATGAATATGCTTAAAGTGCTGCTGGGATGGGTGTCGATCTGCTGACCCAGGGAAGTGAGAGACGGCCACATTACTACCGAGCCAACCTTGGTATAACAACTACCAACCATCTTGGAAACAGATGGTATAAATCTCAATACTGACGAACCTTACATAACCTATTCTTGTTCAGCCTGTCTCCTGCTTTGTGATCAGCGCCACCTCCCTCATGACCACCAATACTCAAAGGAATACACACGTCAACCAGAGTAAATATACACGTGTATTCCTACACCCGTTCTGTGCTATTCTACCAGGGAAAATAATGTGATCATATCTAGGCTCAGCAGTGGTAATATGAGGACAGCCAGCCATGAGGGATCATGGCTGCCTCTCTGAGGACAGCCAGCCATGAGGGATCATGGCTGCCTCTCTGAGGACAGCCAGCCATGAGGGATCATGGCTGCCTCTCTGAGGACAGCCAGCCATCAGGGATCATGGCTGCCTCTCTGAGGACAGCCAGCCATCAGGGATCATTGCTGCCTCTCTGAGGACAGCCAGCCATGAGGGATCATGGCTGCCTCTCTGAGGACAGCCAGCCATGAGGGATCATTGCTGCCTCTCTGAGGACAGCCAGCCATGAGGATCATGGCTGCCTCTCTGAGACAGCCAGCCATGAGGATCATTGCTGCCTCTCTGAGGACAGCCAGCCATGAGGATCATGGCTGCCTCTCTGAGACAGCCAGCCATGAGGATCATGGCTGCCTCTCTGAGGACAGCCAGCCATGAGGATCATAGCTGCTTCTCTGAGGACAGCCAGCCATGAGGGATCATGGCTGCCTCTCTGAGGACAGCCAGCCATGAGGGATCATGGCTGCCTCTCTGAGGACAGCCAGCCATGAGGGATCATGGCTGCCTCTCTGAGGACAGCCAGCCATGAGGGATCATAGCTGCCTCTCTGAGGACAGCCAGCCATGAGGGATCATAGCTGCCTCTCTGAGGACAGCCAGCCATGAGGGATCATAGCTGCCTCTCTGAGGACAGCCAGCCATGAGGGATCATAGCTGCCTCTCTGAGGACAGCCAGCCATGAGGGATCATAGCTGCCTCTCTGAGGACAGCCAGCCATGAGGGATCATGGCTGCCTCTCTGAAGTACGCTTAGCCTCTTCAGCGTTATTCTGAACAACTTGCACTGTTCACACAGTGTACATCACATTGAAGCAATGTTCACACAGTGTACATTACATTGAAGCAATGTTCGCACAGTGAACATCACACTGAAGAACTGTTCACGCAGTGAAAAACATATTAAAGCATTGTTAACACTGTGTGTATCATGGCTGCCTCTCTGAGGACAGCCAGCCATGAGGGATCATGGCTGCCTCTCTGAGAACAGCCAGCCATGAGGGATCATGGCTGCCTATCTGAGGACAGCCAGCCATGAGGGATCATGGCTGCCTCTCTGAGGACAGCCAGCCATCAGGGATCATTGCTGCCTCTCTGAGGACAGCCAGCCATGAGGATCATGGCTGCCTCTCTGAGACAGCCAGCCATGAGGATCATTGCTGCCTCTCTGAGGACAGCCAGCCATGAGGATCATGGCTGCCTCTCTGAGGGCAGCCAGCCATGAGGGATCATTGCTGCCTCTCTGAGGACAGCCAGCCATGAGGGATCATGGCTGCCTCTCTGAGGACAGCCAGCCATGAGGGATCATGGCTGCCTCTCTGAGACAGCCAGCCATGAGGATCATTGCTGCCTCTCTGAGGGCAGCCAGCCATGAGGATCATGGCTGCCTCTCTGAGGACAGCCAGCCATGAGGGGTCATGGCTGCCTCTCTGAGACAGCCAGCCATGAGGATCATGGCTGCCTCTCTGAGACAGCCAGCCATGAGGATCATGGCTGCTTCTCTGAGGACAGCCAGCCATGAGGATCATGGCTGCCTCTCTGAGGACAGCCAGCCATGAGGGATCATAGCTGCCTCTCTGAGGACAGCCAGCCATGAGGATCATAGCTGCCTCTCTGAGACAGCCAGCCATGAGGATCATAGCTGCCTCTCTGAGGACAGCCAGCCATGAGGATCATAGCTGCCTCTCTGAGGACAGCCAGCCATGGGGGATCATGCTGCCTCTCTGAGTACGCTAGCCTCTTCAGCGTTTTCTGAACAACTGCCTGTCTCACACAGTGCACATCACATTGAGCAATGTTCCCACAGTGTACATTACATTGAAGCAATGTTCGACAGTGAACATCACACTGAAGAACTGTTCACGCAGTGAAAAACATATTAAAGCATTGTTAACACTGTGTGTATCATATTAAAACCTTATTAACACTGTGTATCATAATAAAGCACTATTAACACTGTGTACATCATAGTTCACACAGTGTACATCATAGTTCACACAGTGTACATCATATTTCACAGTGTACATCATAGTTCACACAGTGTATATCATAGTTCACAGTGTACATCATAGTTCACATAGTGTACATCATAGTTCACACATTGTACATCATAGTTCACAGTGTACATCATAGTTCAGTGTACATCATAGTTCACACAGTGTACATCATAGGTCACACAGTGTACATCATAGTTCACAGTGTACATCATAGTTCACAGTGTACATCATAGTTCACACAGTGTACATCATAGTTCACACAGTGTACATCATAGTTCACTGTGTACATCATAGTTAACAGTGTACATCATAGTTCACATAGTGTACATTATATTTCACACAGTGTACATCATAGTTCACACAGTGTACATCATAGTTCACAATGTACATCATAGTTCACACAGTGTACATCATAGTTCACACAGTGTACATCATAGTTCACAGTGTACATCATAGTTCAGTGTACATCATAGTTCCCAGTATACATCATAGTTCACACAGTGTACATCATAGTCCACACAATGTACATCATAGTTCACAGTGGACATCATAGTTCACAGAGTGTACATCACAGTTCACACAGTGTACATCATAGTTCACAGTGTACATCATAGTTCACACAGTGTACATCACAGTTCACATAGTGTACATCATAGTTCGCAGTGGACATCATAGTTCACACAGTGTACATCATAGTTCACAGTGTACATCATAGTTCACACAGTGTACATCATAGTTCACAATGTACATCATAGTTCACACAGTGTACATCATAGTTCACAGTGTACATCATAGTTCACACAGTGTACATCATAGTTCAGTGTACATCATAGTTCACACAGTGTACATCATAGTTCACACAGTGTACGTCATAGTTCACAGTGGACATCATAGTTCACACAGTGTACATCATAGTTCAGTGTACATCATAGTTCACACATTGTACATCATAGTTCACACAGTGTACGTCATAGTTCACAGTGGACATCATAGTTCACACAGTGTACATCATAGTTCAGTGTACATCATAGTTCACACAGTGTACATCTAGTTCACAGTGTACATCATAGTTCACACAGTGTACATCATAGTTCACACAGTGTACATCATAGTTCAGTGTACATCATAGTTCACACAGTGTACATCATAGTTCACACAGTGTACATCATAGTTCAGTGTACATCATAGTTCACACAGTGTACATCATAGTTCACACAGTGTACATCATAGTTCACAGTGTACATCATAGTTCACACAGTGTACATCATAGTTCAGTGTACATCATAGTTTACACAGTGTACATCATTGTTCAGTGTACATCACAGTAGAGTGCTGGCAAGGTACAATCAGAGACAATATAGTACAGAGTGTGCGGATAACAGAAAGAGAATGAAGAACTGTGAAGAATGAAGTGAGAGATAAAGATTAAAATGACTAGAAAAAACAGAAAAGCTGAAAGAAGAGATGAATGATTTAAATCAAGAATTAATAAATAATGGTTAAATAAAAGCTAAAAGATGAGGTGAATGAAGCGAGAGAAGAAGTATGAAGAGAGGCGAATTAACGTGGCAAAAACCAAGACGCAAACAGAAAGAAGAATAAAAAGAAACGCGAGAAGAAAGATGGACAAAAAAAGAAACCAAAACTCTCTAATCTCCTGATTCTCCTTCCAAACATCTCTCTCTCTCTCTCTCTCTTTCAGGTGTTGGCAGGTGTTCACCTGTCATGTAATTAGCCTCGCTCCTGCTCAGGTGTTCACCTGTCATGTAATTAGCCTCGCTCCTGCTCAGGTGTTCACCTGTCATGTAATTAGCCTCGCTCCTGCTCAGGTACTCGCCCGTGAAAAATCATTATACTGTGTTTATTTTTCTCTCAGATTTAAAGTGGTGGACAAAATTAGAGAGAATCCTTGAACAAACATGAAAGATGCAGAACAAACATGAAAGATGCAGAACAAACATGAAAGATGCAGAACAAACATGAAAGATGCAGAACAAACATGAAAGATGCAGAACAAACATGAAAGATGCAGAACAAACATGAAAGATGCAGAACAAACATGAAAGATGCAGAACAAACATGAAAGATGCAGAACAAACATGAAAGATGCAGAACAAACATGAAAGATGCAGAACAAACATGAAAGATGCAGAACAAACATGAAAATGCAGAACAAGAAGGAAGGGCAATAATGGCAAGGAGAGTGAAGGAACCAGGACAATGATGGCAAGGAGAGTGAAGGAACCAGGACAATGATGGCAAGGAGAGTGAAGGAACCAGGGCAATGATGGCAAGGAGGGTGAAGGAACCAGGACAATGATGGCAAGGAGGGTGAAGGAACCTGGGCAATGATGGCAAGGAGGGTGAAGGAACTAGGACAATGATGGAAAGGAGGGTGAAGGAACCTGAGCAATGATGGCAAGGAGGGTGAAGGAACTAGGACAATGATGGAAAGGAGGGTGAAGGAAGCAGGACAATGATGGCAAGGAGGGTGAAGGAACCAGGGCAATGATGGCAAGGAGGTGAAGGAACCAGGACAATGATGGCAAGGAGAGTGAAGGAACCAGGACAATGATGGCAAGGAGAGTGAAGGAACCAGGACAATGATGGCAAGGAGGTGAAGGAACCAGGACGAT